>CAVNYN010245112.1:0-29842 GCA_963692815.1 Nyctanthes arbor-tristis | reverse complement strand
CCCCCCCCCCCCCCCCCCCCCCCCCCCCCCCCCCCCCCCCCCCCCCCCCCCCCCCCCCCCCCCCCCCCCCCCCCCCCCCCCCACTCTCCAGAAAGAAAGAGAAATTCTTGGGTTTGTTGTTCCAAAAATTGTTTGAAGTATTGTTGTTCCAAATTTTAAAATGCTTTGTTTTTAAAGAAAATGTTATAGTCTACATTTTTGTTGCCTTCAATGGAATTAGTATTACGTTTTAATGCCTTTCTGTGTGCTAAGTTTGTGAGTAGGCTTTTAGCTCAGGGTAAAAAGTTTAATAACCTTTTGCAATATGATGATAAAACAGTATTTTCAAATTATTTCCACATATGAATTTATACTCTACTTCACGAACTAGATGTGCAAGAGTTGAATACCCTTACTTGCAGTATTGTTGTTATATTTATGTTTGAACAGGATTTCTTACATGAGGAAACTTTTGTTAATTGGGAACTTTTGTTAATATTTATCTATGTGATCAATTTCATTTAGGGTTAAAATGTGTGAACTTTGACATGAAATTTATGGATCTTTTAAGCTATATTTATATACCTCTAGGTTTGTTTAATGGAATTCTGTAGGAGATCTTGATTTCTTAATTTTGATTTCAATTGTTCCAAAAGGTGCTATTTATCTATCTTTATCTTTAAAATGGGACTCAAAGGTGGTTGATTACTTGACATATGATTCATTGGTGAGAAAAACCGTTGGAAATTTATTTGCCATACAACACAAGGTGCTTAAAAGATCTACGATATGGCTGATCGGTGGAGGTGATGTGATAATGATATTGGGAAATATTTTGATATCGAGCTATGCTCGATAAGAGGTTGTTACTCTATCTTTTGATAATGATATCATTTCCCCAATCTCTTGATAATGATATCAACCTCTTGCATCAACTTATAAATTTCCTTTTGATAATGATATCATTTTCCCAATGATATGTATATTCGTTGTGAATTTATGTAGAAATGAGGGCAGCAGATCATTGTTTGAAAATATCCATTTAATTGAATTCTTGAATACGGTAAAGTATTCTAGTGTTCCCAACCATCAGTTGAAGCTTAGAGTAGATGCCCCCGTAATGCTATTGAGGGACATTGACCTTACTTAAAGGCTTTGCAATGGAACAAGATTGGTTACTACGGGACTTGGAGATCATGTTTTGGAGGGTCAGATTCTTTCTGGAAACAATGCAGGCCATAGAGTTTTCATTCCAAGAATATCACTGACACCATCAGAGTCCAGGATTCCGCTTAGATTTCAAAGGAGACAATTCCCGTTCATGGTGTCATTCGCCATGACAATAAATAAGAGTCAAGGACAGTCGCTCGCCCCTGTTGGACTTCTTCTTAGAAGACCGGTGTTTACGCATAGACAGCTTTATGTACCAATCTCTAGGGTTACCAGTCAGTCTGGTTTAAAGATTTTAATTTATGACAAAGATGATAAATGGCCACCGGAAATGGCCATTGGAATCGCTTCTATTTCTAGCAGCAAAATGGCCCCCCATTTTAGCTACCAGAAAAGGCAGCAATCCAGTTTTGGCAGAAGCAATAGCACTTATGGCCGGTGAATCCCCCATTTTGCTACCAGAAATGACAGCATTGCAGCGGCCATTCTTGGAAGGGGAAGGGTGGGGTGGGTGTTTTCCTTTTTTTTTTTTCAATTTTTAAATATTTTAAAATTTTAAATCTTTTATTTTTAATATTTTATTGGAAAGTTAACGATAATATTGACGGAATCTCTCAAAAAAGACCTATCTTGTGAATTTATGAAAGGTTGGGACTCAGGACGTCAGAAAAAAAGGTTAGGGATTTCATCAAAGGTTGGAGATGCTTTGTGAAATTAACCCGTTTTGTTTATTTAAAAATTGTAACCAATTGCTGTAATTTTTTGAAAACAAGATTTCATCATAATAAGATGTTTAGAAAATTCAAATATGCCAAAAAAATAAGTTTGTGGATGTAATTGTAAATTACGATTAAAACAAATATAAAGGATATGATGAATATACTTCAAATGTGGTGTATAAATGTGGTGTCAATATACCACCCTTATTGTTAAGATTATTATTAAGGGGCTTTAGGTAAATGGGTAAAAAAAATGGATGTTAAAATGAAATATACTGTACACTAGTTTCTTAAAAAAAAGCAGAAATACACATGTTTGGTGCAAAAAAAGACTAGTGTATATTTGAAAACCACCTACATGGTTAACTTAAAAAAAAAAAAAAAGGTAATAAATGGAAAATCTCACATATCAACAACTCGGAAATTCCTGTAACGGAATGCAACTATGTTGCTTGCAGATTTCATGGGATCTTGTTGATATCATCCAAACGAAATGGAATCCGTCCACTAACAATTCAAATACCTGTCTATATAGGAGGATTAAGGATAGCTCAGAATTTCAATGCTGAGAAAAATTCAAGAAATCGAAGCATACCAGCGTATAACTATCATTTTTCCAGAACGAGGTATGGCTACGTATCAATGATTTTACTAGGTTCTGCCAATTCATACATCATTGATTTTTGATATCAAGCAATGATTAATATTGCCCTATAAAGAATATACATCTGATGGATTGGCAAATGCGTATATGCATAATGTATTTGTGTATTAAACACAATCAATTAAGACACTACAAAATACAGAAAGAAGCCTTAAACATCTTGGCTGCTTTTAAAACAATGATGTTATTGTATTCCTCACAACTGGCCACCATTTAGTACTTTTAATCAGTGTTTGAATGTGTATTCTTTGATGATCTTCGGCTTATTCCAGAGGGTTCCTTTTTTTTTTTTTTTTTTTGGTTATGTTTGATTTTGCTTTCTAATATCGGGAACTTCGTTATGATGCTTCTTTAATTCATTTGCAAAGTGTTGATGTCAAAATTTGCCATTCGAACCAACAAACAAAAAGCTATGAAGAAGATGGAAAATAGTAAAATCGGGTCAGACTTGCAGAGAACTTTTGGGAGTGTTTTTAGTGGATCAAACCCGATGTAGGGAATATTATCATCTCCACCTTATATATAATATTTTCCCTCTATCCTTTGTATAAATTTGTGAAACAAAAGGTGGAGATCATGGAGGAGGTTCTTCAAGGAAAACCAGTCAAGAAGCCTTCATGGTTCTTTTTGGGATTTAGTCTGCAGAGAAATATAGGAGACAGATTTTTTTAGATGAATTCCCTTCATTTTTATAAGAAATCTCGTGCAAGTTGAGGAAAAAAGACCAAATTCACGTGGGTGCCTTCCAATTGTCTTAGTGGCTAAGACTTGAAAATTGCCATTTGGTCCTATCAATTCATGTTCATATATTGTTTGGTCAATATCTCTTGTTAAGGCAGAAATGGTCCTTCGATCTTTATTTTCGCTCGTCTTAGTCTTTGGTCCTACATGGACTTTGACTAATCAATGCCCTGACTATTGATGGGAATATTTTCATCTTTGACCCGTTATTTTAGGGTACAACAAATGTCTCCCAGGTTTGAAGTCAACGGTAAATCAGGTTCAGACCTTGCATTTCAAAACTTGCTGGTGAACTGAATCACGCAATGGGAGACTGACCTCTTCTAGATCTGTATATCGACCGGCCTGGTTGAGAAGGCGAGATTTGGATATCTTTGAGGCGATGAACTTGCCTTTTAAGTTCATTGAGCTCGATAAAGTTTAGATAAACTGGCATGACCCCTAAAATTCAAACTCCATTATATCTGCCCGATTTTGTACAGCTAGGTGGATATGCCTTAACAGATTTTTTGGAGTGAAGAATGATTTATTTACATAGCTCCTCTAGTTATATGAAATGATGAAGTCACGATGCGAACATCTCGAGCTTTAGGTCATCGCCTGGTTCTATTAATAGCTCTTTGACCAGTTTAGCGGGCCTTTCATTAGGTGGCATCACCATTAGGTCTCCAAGTTAGCGATGAGTTGACTTGATTATCAAGTCGTAACCTATGGACCTACTGCTTATTATCCTGACCTTTAGTTCATTAGGTCATGAAGTTCGTAGAGCAATTACTCGACCTTTAGCATGTCTAATCTATGATATTACTATACCACTTGGGCTAATAGGTCACATAATCTATAGAGGTAGGACTTAAACCCTAGGTTATCTAATCTTTAGCAAGATGTGATAACTCTATAAGTCATCAAACTCTTCAAATTTGTAGACCAACGATTGACATTCAGGTCTATATGGGGAATGATGTGACATTTAAGAACTAGGCATGTAGCTTAGTGACCTAGTATTTAGGTCTACACCTCGATGTTAACCTTTATGTTACTTAATCTGCAACAATCTTATTTGGCCTTTAAGATGAAGTCCTTAGGTCATCATGTCATATAGCTATTAGTTAGCTCGAGGTGATCGTAACCTCTGCCAAATTAGGTTGCTATAGATAAGTGGAAAATGACTGTCAGCTCGCCAATCTAGGCGGCTGTAGATTAGTGGAAAGTAAACGTTAGCTCACCACGTCAAGCGACTAGAGATCAGTGGACATTGATCATCAACTCACCCACTCAGGTGGCTGGAGATCAGAGGAAAGTGATCATCAGCTCGCAATGTCAGACGACTGGAGATCAGCCCTAATTAGTCGTCAGCCCACCAACTCAGGCGGCTGGAAATAAGTGGAATCACCACGTCAGACTGCTAGAGATCAGCGGAAAGTGATCGTCAGCTCACCGTATCAGGCGGCTAGAAATCAACATTAATTAATTGTCAGCTCACCAACTCAGGCGGCTAGAAATCAGTAGAAAGTGATAGTCAACTAGCCACATCAGACGGCTGGAGATCAGAGGAAAGTGACAGTCAGCTCGCCACATCAAGCGGCTGGAGATCAGTGTTAATTGATCGTTAACTCAGCAACTCAAATGGTTGGAGATTAATGGAAAATGATCATCAGCTTGTCACGTTAGTCGGCTGGAGATCAGCGTTAATTGATCGTCAGCTCGTCAACTCAGGCAACTAGAGATTAGTGGAAAGTGATCGTCAGCTAGCCAAGTTAGGTGGCTAGAGATCAATGGAAATTGAAAGTCAACTTGCCAACTCAGATGGCTGGAGTTCAGTAGAAAATGATCATTAGCTCACCAACTCAGACGGCTGGAGATCAGTAGAAAATGATCACCTGCTCACTAACTCGAACGACTGGAGATCAGTAGAAAGTGATCATTAGCTCACCGACTCAGATGGCTAGAGATCAGTAGAAAGTGATCGTCAGTTCGCCAACTCAGGCGGCTGGAGATCAATAGAAAGTAATCGTCAACTCTCCACAATAGACGGCTGAAGATCATTGGAAAGTAATCGTCAGCTCGCCAAGCCAAGCGGCTGGAGATCAATTTTGATTGATCGTCAGCTCGCCAACTCAGGTGGCTCAGAGATTAGTGGAAAGTGATTGTCAGCACGCCATGTCAGGCGGCTGCAGATCATCTTTTAAATAGACCTAAAACCATACTAGATGGTTGTAGATTATCATGAAAATAATCCCTTAATCATCATATAAGAAATTAGGGCGCACCTTTAAGGAGATCTTATCTCTCGTGTTTATTCCTACCAAGTGCTTCTTCGCCTTCTTCTTCTATTAGGCTCGGAAGCTCAGCTTTGTAAATTTTTCTTTGCCTAACTTGACTATCTTGTCAAGGCTATAAACCTAGTTAGATGTTGCCTCTTATAGGATGAGAGGTCCAACTTGCTTGGAGCGTCAACCATCGTGGGTTCTTTGCTTGTTTACTTAATTGCCATCCCTTGTTGCTTAGAGCGTCAACCCTTTAGTACCCTAACCTCAAGAGCTGACCTTCAGCTCCTTAACCTCAGGAGCTAACCTGTTAGAGCTCACTTTCAGCTCCTTAACCTCAGTAGCTGACCCTAGGAACTGACCTATTGGTGTTGACCTCAGCTCTTTTACCTTAGGAGCTAACCTCAGGAGCTGGCCCGTTGGAACTGACCTTCAGCTCCTTGACCTCAGGAGCTGGCCCGTTAGAGCTGACCTTCAGCTCCTTGACCTCAGGAGATGACCTGTTATAGCTGACCTTCAGCTCCTTAACCTCAAGATCTAACCTCAAGCTTTCTGACCTCAGGACCTGACCTGTTAGAGTTGACCTTCAGCTCTTGAACCTTTAGAGCTGACCTTCAGCTCCTTGATCTCAGGAGCTGGCTTTAGGAGCTGATCTGTTAGAGTTGACCTTCAGCTCCTTGACCTCAGGAGCTGATATGCATGTTGACCTCCCTAGCTCGAGGTCTGCCACTTTTTATCTAATGAGGCGACCAGGTGGATTGGTCATGGGACCACGCTGGGAGGTCGATTAGAGTGCCTTATTCCTTTAGCTCTAAGCTCGTCAATTTGTTTTGTTCCTTTCTAGGGAAATATTTGCATACGTACATTGAATGCAAATGAAATTAATAGATTTTGATAAAATCAAAAGTGATGAGAATAATTCATGGCCCACTCTGGATTCTTATATGGAAAAGTAAAAGGAAATTGCAAAAGGTAGGTTAATTTACCATGTATTACATGCCAGGTACTTAATTAAAAGCTCTTCATACGGCCAATAATAAAAGTTGGTGGAGTTCTTGACATTTATGGTGGTGGCTGAAGATATTTCTGGCTAGAATATTGCTGCCTTTTTTGTTGAAAAATTTACACTTTGAGAAGAGCTTCCCAACAAGTCGCCCTCGCTGCTGGAGATGAACTCAGTTTACAAGAAGATCCCGATTTTGCGGTTTTAATTCATAATAGAAAACCGGTCTGTGAGTTGAATATGATAGTTGAGTACATTGATGAGGTTTGGAATGACAAAGCTCCATTTGTGTGCTCCCAGTGGGATGGAGTTTTCTGGAAGAAGCTTCTATTTTAGGTTACCTTTCAACCCTGGTCATTGCAGCTAAAAGTATTTTCTCCTTGTTCTTGGTAGCTTTGTTCCTTACCTAACATCACGTGCCTTGCTTTAATAAGGTTATCAGCTTTTTTGTGGCGAATTCCCACAAACAACATCATTTTGTTGACGTCAAAATTTGCCATTGCCAACAAACAAAGAAGCTATGAACAAGATGGTAAATAGTAATATCGGGTCAGACTGGCAAAGAACTTTTGGGAGTGTTTTTGGCTGATGAAACCCAATGTGGGCAATATCATCATCTCAATGTTACATATAATATTTTCCTTCTATCTCTTATATAAATTTGGGAAACAAAAGGTGGAGATCATGGAGGGGGTTCTTCAAGGAAAACCAGTCAAGAAGCCTTTATGGTTCTTTTTGGGATTTAGTCTGCAGAACGAGATAGAAGAAAGAATTTTTACGTGAATTCCCTTCTTTTTTTATAGGAAATCTCGTGCAAGTTGAGGACAAAAGGAGAAAAGATATTAGTACAAAATCTTTCACAAAAAGGTTTACACATAGCTGGCCAATTGATAAAATTACCCCTTCTTGGAAAATAAACGAAGTTTTATAACAATCCCATTGTTATGTCAGAAAACTTTTAAGAAATTTTGCAACACGTGGAAAATTTACCATTTAAATACACTTGTGCATACTGTATCATCATTACCGACCATATATGATGGCATAATCGAAGGATTGTTTGGAACCAAGAAAGGTTTCAACAATCTATATTTTCTTGAGTTGCTCCAAGAGCTGTTCATGGTATTACTCAGCGTGCATAGAACTTAGAACAACAAAGAAAGAAATATATAAATGATTTCATTATGCATTATGCCTTAAGACATTATGGAAATCCAAACGACTCAAGAAGAGTTTGAAGAAATTAAAGAAAATGAGTCCCAACTTGCTATAAGTTTGGAAGAACTCCACCAAAAAATTGATGAGATGAGCAAATACTTTAAATAAGCTTTGATTCATGACTGAAAATATTAAGATTAATAATATTTATGATGAAATCAAAGGACTGAAAGAACATGTTACTCATCTTAAGGCAGATCTTAAGTCCATAAGGCAAGAAATAAGATCTACCACACCATATCTCAATACTGCCATGGAAAAAAATAGCAGCGGCTATTACTGCTACTATTAAATAGGAAATAGCTGGAAAACTACCAGTCTCACAACCTCAAGTCACATCAAATGTCGCTCTCCCACAAGGAATGAGACATTCTAGGCAATTTGAAGCAGGAACTTCAGTTTTGGGAAAGTTTGCAAGTATCTTTAAGTATCCAAAATGAAATTACTCAGAAGAAAAATAGAAAAGGATTAACAAATTGGTAATGACCTCGGTACACTCAATGTTCTCTTTTCTTTTGAAGATGAAGAATTAGAAAGAATTACATTTTATTGTAAACAACAAAGTCTTCTTGAAAAACAGGAAGAACAACTTTTCTCTGTCAAACAGGATGTTCCACTTGAAGATAAACTTGAGGAAGAAACCTCAAAAGACTCAGAACCAAGGGAGATTGAAGTAACAATCCCACAAAGACTTACAGTTGGTAGAACTGAAGGCTTGTCATAAGTGATTCTAAGTTCAAGGTAGAATCACAAGAATAACCATCATATTCAAATGAGATGGAAGGAAAAAGAGTTATTGATGATAATACCCATAGACCACCTAGAGGTATTCAGGTAACTAACTCAAGAGAAAATATTCCTTTAAGTTTTATCCCTAAAACTGTAGGACATACATCACAAATTTTAGACCTTGATTGTGTTGCTGATACTAGTAATGCAATTAAAGAATGGTTTAGTAATCTAGTTATGGCCATGATTGGTAATCCACAGCTAACTAAGAAAGAAGTTTTAGCTTGGAATTATATCAAAGCATCGGCTAGAGGAAATGTTAGGAATTTCTTAGAAACCCTAACTAATGAGCAAGTCAATGCACTTTGGCTTGAAGTGTCAATAGAATGTAGTAATCAACCTAATCTTACTAGGTTTATTACTAGCATTGTTGATAAAATCTTTCAGATGTTTACTGGACAGACTTATACAGCATACCAGTCAACTTTAACCCCTGAAAAAATTGAAAATGCTAAAATGCAACTTGAAAGGATTCAAGTCTGTGATTTGGATTACTTTGACCAATACCAATGTGAATACCAGCAATGGTTATTCTTACTTGGTAATCTTGATTAATTCCCGGGATATGTTAAGAAGTTTTTGGCAAAACTACCACCTCCACATAATACTAAAATTATTAGAAGGTTTAATGAAGCTATTAACCTTGAAACAAGAGATGAACTTCATCTAACCGCTAAAGGATCCATAAGATTGGCTATTACTACAATCAAGAATTGCATGAAAGAAATTTGCAGAGGTGCTTATGTCCGTAGACCAATGAAACAAATGTGTCGAAAGAGACATAAAACAAGTTTTAGTTGTGATCCATTCATGGAGGATCTTGCAAAAGCATATGGATGCTGCCCGCCAACCAGAAGACCATTTCAAAAGAAAAAGAAGTATGTTTTCAAAAAATATAAGAAGCCATATAAAAAGAAATATTTTTCTAAAGGAAAATATTTTAAAAAGAGGGGGGAATAATCCTAGAAAAAACAAAGACAAAACCCAATTACTTCTAGATAAAAGTATTGCCCTACGAAAAAGAAGAATTGCATACGCTGGATATGTAATGAGCATGGACAATATACAAATGAGTGCTCAGCAAGGAGGGGTAATGACCAACGAGTTAATCTCTTCGAGGAATTTGATTGACAAGGATTCTACCCAGTAGAAGATCCCAGTAATCAAGAAAGTCTCTATTACCTTACAGAGGTAGCTTCTGAAGACACTTCATCAGAATCAGACATTGAGTAACTTCAAACTAGGTACCAAACCATATGGTAATATTACTAACCCCAATTCAATTTATATTTTATGTAAGTTGCATTTTGATGGTTATCACAGATATACCATAAATGCTTTTGTTGATACAGGAGTAAGTATGTGTATAACATCAAGATGGATTATATACCTAAAGAACATTGCGTAAATTCTGGTAGAACAATTAGTGTTAAGATTGTAGACCAGTCGTCTGTAAAAGTTAACAAAGTTGTCAAAAATACAGACATGGAAATAAAGGACTTAAATAACAAGTCTTATTATTTCAAAATTCAAAATTTCATCTATTTACCAAAGTGAAACAGGAATATATCTTATTCTTGGTAACAACTTCAGTTTGCTGTATAAAAGACTTATACAGGATCTAGATGAGATTAGCTTTGGAATACAAAGAAGATAAGTCTGGATCAGAAAACAATGCTATGCCATAAGATTCAATCATCTCTAGAATAAATTCCTTGAAATGCACAAAATCAGAGGAAAAGAACAACCTCTGGGTGTCAAAGGACAAAATATTGTGCAAATAGAATGATCAATATTACCCAAGAAAAAGAACAAGGATTTAGGATAAATTCTCTTAGAGAACAAATCCTAAACACTATCGAAGAATGCTGTTTAGGAAATCCACTTGATCTAGTCAAGAATAAGGGTAATATGACAGCAAGAATTGAACTTAGACAAGACTTCAAAGGGAAGTTAAGAACAAATGCAATGTGTTATTCTCTACAAGATAGACAAGAATTTACAGAACAAATCAAAGAGCTACTAGACATGAGAGTTAGTGAACCCTCCAAGTCTAGCTTTTCTTCACCAGCCTTCATGGTAAAAAAAATAGAAAAAAGAAGAGGTAAAGCCAGGATGGTTGTCAAATATAAAGCAGTTAACACTGATACTAAAGAGGATGCCTACACTATCCCTAATACGGCAAGCCTTCTTGTATTAATAAGAGGAAAACAGGTATTTTCTTCTTTTGATTGTAAATCTGGATTCTAGCAAGTGATACTTGACCCAAAATCTAGACCTATTACTGCCTTTAGTTGTCCTCAAGGACAATACCAGTGGAAAGTGGTTCCATTTGGCTTAAAGCAAGCCCCTGGAATCTTTCAAAGGCATATGGATAACATTTTCAAAGAACTACGAGAATATTACTGTGTTTACATAGATAATATTCTAGCACTTTTAGTTAATGAAAATAATCATGAAACACGTGTTGCAGGTTTTGCAAACTGCAAAACATACTGGAATAGTTTTTTTCTAAAAAGAAAGTAGAACTATTCAAGACAGAAATTAAGTACTTAGGGCTAAATGTTGCTTATGGATATAAGGAACTCCAACCACATATGCTTAAGCACATCAATGAATTATTGATGAAATTCCAGATGTTAAACAATTGCAAAGATTTCTTGGATGTGTAACATATGCTCAAGATTTTATTAGCAGGTTAGTAGAGAAGAAAGCACCACTTCAAAAGAGGTTAAAGAAGAATGTGCAGTGGAAATTGATACATACTGATACATCATATGTTCAGAAACTGAAAAAGAGTTTGAGAACTCTACCATCTCTTAACCATCCTACACCAAATGATAAAATGATAATAGAAACTGATGCCTCAAAGCATTATTGGGGAGCAGTACTTAAAGCAAAACCAGCTTATAGCAATGAAGAATATTTGTGCTCATATGCTTCAGGAACCTTCCAAGGAGCACAAAAGAATTACCACATAAATGAAAAGGAAATCTTAGCTATCAAAAGGACCATTAAGAAATTTCACGTTTATATGATTAGCAATAAATTTCTTGTTAGAATTAATAGTTCTACTTTGTAAATCATTTACGAAAACTAACACTTTTACAGATTATAAACAAGGACGTCTTATTAGACGGCAAATGTGGTTTAGTCATTATACCTTTGATATTGAAATTATTAAAGGAGAACATAATTACTTAGCAGATTCTTTAATCAGAGAATTATCTGTTGTTTCTTGCAGGTAAAAGTTCTGCCAATGGAAGAACTAGACAACAAAATCCAGGATTTGGAATTTCAAGTCCAAGAAAAAACAATGGAATTAACATTCCTACAAACAAAGCTTGACTTTTACAAGCAACAAAAGACTATCTTATTTTTAAGGGGGGAGAAAGTAGTAAAATCAAAATCCTCATGAACTGAAAGCTCTGTAGCAACGTCAACCGATGAAAATGCTGACCAACAAAAAGTCTCAATACCTATATATGGTAAAGAGATAGAAACTATGGAAAACCCACTAGAGCTTGATACTAAGAAGGGTATTATCCTTCAAAATGAGCCTAATGACCAAGGGCCAAAGACCCATGAACAGGAGTTTAGGCCACAACAACCTAAAGTCAAATCCAGTCAAACGGGTACATTGGACTTATCATATGTCCAAAACCCTAATCCATTAGTATCTTTTGATCCATCTCTAGGTTACATGAAAGTCTATGTAATCTTTGACGGTCCAGATCGCAGATACTACAAAGAATGGAAAGCAGAAAGTTAAAAGACTTCCATTTAAACACAAGTCCTTCAAGACCTTTGAAGAAGCCCAAAAAGAATATAATTAGTGTTGGACAGAGAAAGGCCATCAAGTGAGCCTAAAGCCAGACCAGTATATTACTAATCCACTACGGTTCCCATTGCTCCTATTAGGATTCAGACCCAAAGGATCATATGAAACACAAGCAACTACATCTCTCAGGATCCAAGGTAAGGCAATTAGATCTCTCAAGATCCAAGGTATGGTCGAATCACACCAGAGGTTAAGAATGAGCTATAAAGATGTTCTCAAAGCCCTTGCACCTTTACCAAATAGATTGATCAACCTTAAGCATGAAAAGGACGAAATTATTGAAAAGGAATCTTCGGTAATCAAAGCACTGTTCTCCAACTTTGTTAGTCTCGACGCAAAAGCCAAAACAATTAGAGATGCTACATCCAAGTACCATTTTGCAGATACTTGTGAGGAATATGGAAAAGTCATATGCTTCCAAGGAGCAGCACTAAAACTTGTTGCTGAATCATTTAATTATGGTTTAATCAAGTTCATATATCTCAGCCAAGATGCCAAAGAAATTTTGGCGTTAAAACTATCATTTGTGAAATTAGTTTTCAAATGGAAAACCAAGGTTCTCATAACCAATGAGAAGACAATTTTCTTATCATTAACTAGTATGATTCCATCTTGGAATGAAGATAACATTTACAAAGGTTATCAAATTATACAAATTGGAGTCGCTTCACAAGACAAAGTCTTGGTAACACCCATTGTCAAAGAACCAATCCAGATTATAGAAGAAATTGTGCAAGCATAGAGATCAAAGTCATTCAGATCCTTTTTACATAAAGTGAGAGGGATTAATGCAAATTCCAAGATTAAGGTAAACCATACATCCAAGTTTATCTTAATGACTTCCTCAACCAGAAGCCATCTAGAGGAAAAATATGCAAAGAAAATTACAATCTTTGAAAAAACATTCATCTTAATGAATGGAATGGACCAGACCTTGAGAAAGAACAAATGTGCAGTACAATCAAAGACGTGCTTAGAACAGATCATGCATGTGGACACCGCAATAAAGGAAAAGTAAAAGTAGAAAAGTTCATATCCAGATAGCCTGAAAATGCATCTGACTCAGAATGACGCATGCAATGACGTAATAGCACCAACACCTAGCAAAAGAATATGGTGCCGACACTCCTTGTGCTGCTGTACAAAATAAAGCACAGTTGAAAAATGTAGGGTGAGGACCCCTCCATTATGTAAAGTAGATGTCCTTGTATCTATAAAAGGAGCACTACTATCTAAAGAAGGACATTCGAATTCCAACTATCTCTGAGTTTTCATATAGTTTCCAGATGTTCTCTAAAACCATGGAAGCTTGAAGCTTTCTTTTGTAGAAATCTAGGGTTACAGCCCACTATGATGTAAATTAAACGGATAAGGAAGTTATTATCCTTGTTCCCTATTCATAAATAAATGTCTACTTCCTATAAACTTTGCCTTCAAAGATTTGATTTCCCTTCCATGTGTACAAATCAACAATCTGTCCATTGTCTTGGCATTGTTCCATATTTTTGACAGAAGGTCTTTTGAAAGATTAGTTGCCAGTGGACATCAGGACACTGTTGTGAGGCACGACCAGCGAATCCATCTAAAAAAGCATCAATAGGAAGCACAGTAGACCCAACAATAGAGATTTTCCACTCAACAAGAACAAGGTATAACCTAATAATTCCCTAAATTCCAGTTTTATGTCCATCTATGTGGCTTAAGCACTTTGATTTCTACATTATCAAAAATTTTTGAGAAAAACACTAAAACATTTAATACCTAACAATCATGCTAAAATTAATACATCTTATAAAGGTAGATTTCAGCCTTTATTTACCCATTACTAGTGAGGTCATCTCTCTTAAACAAGAATTTTAAATACTAAAATTCTATTTTGTTTTCGGAATACAACCTTAAAGTTGTTATATTTTGGTAGTAGCAACTATCAAACTCTAAAGATATAACTCAGATTTACTGAGCAATTAGTTTAGAAGTTTGATTGAGCAACTATGGATTTCTATCCTTATGATCCCCTTGAATTAAATGTCACACACCCAAATAATGTTGAGTTTGACACAGACCTAATTCAAGCCATACCTGTTGAGATGATTTTTAGTAATCCATCTAGAATTCAGGTCCTTATCAGTCAACCTAATCCAGGTCGACACCGTGAGTAGATTCATTATGACTCTACTCTCTTTAACTCATGTTATCATATGGACATTTTACAACTAGATTGAAAAATTGTAGACACTAATCAGATTCTTGACAACTTTGGTTAAGAAGACAAAATCTTCATGATTGTGTCTCTAAAACTGTTGTGAGTGAAAGAATTAATCAACTTACTGGAGAATTAAATCTCATGCTTAGGGCATACAATGATAGAAAATACACTGATTATGTGCTTAGATCTCTTCATGAGTAACTTTTTACGAGGTTGTTCCTCTCGATCAAAAATTCCGCCTTTCAGTTTTAGAGGGCAGCCCCGAAGTGGTATCAGAGCCATGAAAAACCATGGGAAATCATGAAAAACCATGCAAAGGGCATGAAAGTAAACTTATCAGGAGTTTGTAAAACTTTTTGTAACCTATTACGTACAAATAGCTTTATCTGGACAAAAGACCAAATTCACGTGGGTGCATTCCAATTGTCTTAGTGGCTGAGACTTGAAAATTACCATTAGTTTCCATCAATTCATGTTCATATATTGTTTAGTCAATATCTCTTGTTAAGGCGGAAATGGTCCTTTGATGTTTATTTTAGCTCATCTTAGCCTTTGGTCCGACGCGGACTTTGACTAGTCAACACCCTGACTATTGACTGGAATATTTTCATCTTTGACCTGTTATTTTGGGTACAACACACAGTACATTCAGAATTGATAGGATTGCGGTTGAACACAATAGGACAAGCTTAGCACTGGTGGTGACCAAAATGGGACAAGCTACGAGTGATGCATTTGATTGACTAGATATCAAGTTACTCCAAATATTGGCCATTTGCATCATAGGATCAGAAAAATTGATTGTCATTTTTTTCCCTTTTATTTTTGCGTTTTTTTATACTAGACCTTTATTGCATTTTAGAATGGCTTTTTGTAACAAACCGATTTACGAGGTAGTAGGTGAAATAAATTCTTGACAACGTACGGTACAGATATATCATGCAAAGATTGTAAGAAATATATTATAAATGTAGTTGGTATTTATCCTTCTTGTCTTATAATAATGCTTAATTCGACAATATATGTTAAGGTTTACTTTTATGATATTTTGTTAATTTGGATATAAGGAAATGCATTGATGTAATAACTAACATTGATCTAAAAACAGAATTACAGATGTAAGGATACATATACAGGAGTTTGTTATCAAAGAAAGGTAACAAGTAGCTAACTTGCCTATTAATTGAAAAAAAAAATATATATATATATATATATATATATATATATATAAGGAATACAAGGAAAAAGAATAGAATCAGAGTATCATGAAGTGTTCATTCATTGGAAACACTTTAAGGAAATGACCATACCCTCTTGCATAATGCAAAATAATAGCAAAGTAACATGGTTTAAATTAATATCCCTTCACATAAGTAATAATTTAGTAACAAGCATTAATATCAGATAAAAGTAATTTTTTTTTTTTTTTGGCATCGTTCAATAACTTTGCATTAAGCGTCCAACATTCTATAGGCAAATGGTATCACGTATTGTAATCATTTATTTATATTGACAACTCTAATTAGGCAAGACACGTTGAAACAAAATAACATATCAAAATATCACCTGCTATTTGTCTTACAATTCATGCAAATGTGCCATTAATCAACACAGTTATCAATGCAAGGATGATGGATACTTAGAGAAATTTTGATCTTTTAGACAGTTGAACACCCAGAAAGTTCCACTCGGCTAGCACTCTGAGAACATGGCAATTATTAGGCAAAATTCCTGAATAGAAAACGAGCCAGGTTGGAGCTAAAATCAAACCACATTTCATCAGGATTGTCCTATTTTACCTCTCTTATTAGAACTTGGTGAATCAACTGATGGTTCAGGTCGATGTCTTGAATATCTTGCAAATATCTAAAGCACGAATCACAGAATAACTTCAATTGTTTGTCAATAAAAATTGCCTTCAATGTTGAGAACACATATCCGTCAGATTTAGAGCATTAATTTTCCCCTTATGCCAGTACTTTTTTCCCATCAAAATAACCTCCATCATGTTAAGAGAGAAAAAAGGATAAGCAGCCCAATCTAACCAAGTATTGTTTCAACACGCATTAAACACGCATTAAACTAATTTTGTCTTATTATTATTGAGTTAAATATTTCAACACGCATTAAACTTAGGCTTCGGTCTTCATTCACTTATAAACTTTAAAATGTCGTAATTTACTTACTCAACTTTATAAAGTATCGTCTCTTAACCATCAATTAAATTTTCATTATACTTTTTTGGATGGAATTGCTGACGTAGCTAATGAAATATATAGGTGGGAAGAAATACCGGTTAACTATACCAACTAAGATATCATGCCGACCACATAAATCAAACCCCGCCTGGAAAAAATAATCAAAGCCGACCCATTCAAAATTGTAAAATGATATAAAACCATATATATATATATATATATATATATATAGAGCAATGTATAGTGCCATACAGACATATGACATACATCGATATGGTATCACATGGCTATATAGCACCATATGATGCCATGGCATATGGCCGATCTGATCGGAACTCATCAAGATGTTATAAATTCTTTATCCTAATTGAATTTTTTATGGTGACGAAAAGTAGCTTCTTGTCCTTAAATCCTGATGAAGGGCATTTATAAGAGATGAGGAAAGAGATAAGATTTTGGTTTTATGAATTAGGGAGAAAAGATAGATTTTAGATTAAACAACTCTAAAAATTGGATTGAGATCGGAAGACTTCATCCATCAGTACAGGCAACCATGGTTGCCGCCGCCGCTGTTGAGGTGGTTGGATATGGAACTCCTACAAGTCGAGCTTACTGTTTTGTGGAGGTTGGTTTATTGTTTCTTAATTTTAAATTTGAATCGAATTTTTTTCTTTCTTTTTGCAAATTTCATTAGTTGGCGTGTTAGGTTGTCTTAGATGGTAAAGTTAACTGCAGTTTTAACAGTTCCATTCACACGCCAGACGTCTAGTGTTTGATCAAAATTGACACTTCTCATGCCACATATGCTTTTCATTTGCGAAATCACCAATTCCGTCTAATAACGGATCTCTCTTGAGTGAGTAACAAGAAAAATTTTATAAAGTTTAGTATGTGTATATAATGACATTTTAAAGTTCAATTAGTAATTGAAGACATGATACAAAGTTTAATAAGTATTGAAACATTTAGCTCTAGAGTTGTGCTATTTGAATAAAAGTCCATATAAAAATTCTAACAAAATTAACACATGACACAATCCTATTTTTCAACACATCACCTCACTTTTACATCAACACTAATCACACATAATACATGCCCATTTTTCTAGCTTTTTGTCCAACTATAATTATTATTATTATTATTATTATTATTATTATTATTATTATTATTATTATTATTATTATTATTATTATTATTATTATTATTATTATTATTTGGAACCTCAAGAGGGTAGCTCTAATTATAGCTTTAAAGGATGCTGAATTTTTCTTTTTCTTCCCGATTTAACATGTATATTCAAATATCATGTAGTATGGAGGTGTGGTAGGCGCATTCAACTGCCAAGGTGCTGGATGGGATTCCAAGGAGCAAAGAATAAAGGGCTACTCCCATATTTACAAGCCAATTTCTTGTTCTGTTCACGTGAGTAATATTGAATGGGATCAGAAGAAGGAGAATATGCCGCCTATTTGAGTGAAACCGAGCAACTAATGATAATGGCATGCAATTCAGGAGTGCTTCTGAGGAACCCAACCTTGGGTTTTTTATAGGGCCCAGGAGCTAATGAGTTGTTTACAACTCACTTGGGTGCAAACACCTCATTGGCCCTTGGGTTCCATAAGGAACTCAGGGCTGGGTTCCTTAGAAAATTACTACAATTCGGTGGCCATTCCAATAACTTTCAGAAATGGATAAAAGTACTTGCACATCATTAATTTAGCGTCTATTAATTTGGGTGATGATTGTGTTATGAAACTTTTCACTAATTGTACTCTCTCTGTCCCACAAAGATATTCTTTTTTTCCTTTTTCACATATATTAAGAAAATTTCATTGATATTGTTGGAAATATAGAATTTAAGAATATATTCTTAATATACCATTTGATTTACTGAATATTTTATTTTAGTTCTTTGTTTTTTATTATTATGCATTATAATTTTGGGTATATTAGAAAACTAAAAAATTCACTAATGAAGGGAGAATATAATTTGACACTAACAAAAAAATGGGTAATTATATTACTACTACAAAAATTAATCTTCACAAGTCTAATGGCATTCGAGTTGGCTTCCCACCCTAGACTAAGGTTCAATTCCCCTCCTTCCCGTACAATCCCTTTGTAATTCAAAAAAAAAAAAAAAGGAAACTTAAAATTTTAATTAGAACACCACAATAAATTTACGTTTTAGGCAACAAAATATGGTAAGTTTCTAAAGTAGTTTCCCATCTTGATTTTCTTTCTTTTCATCACACAGATTCAACTACTTCCCATTTCCAATTGCAACCATAAATTTCAATTTTTTTTTTTAAGCATCTCAATTTCCAAATTGTTCTCTCACAGAAAATTACAAATTCAAATATTCAATTTGACTTTTTGGTACACCCTTACATATTCATCTCTAAAGGAATCAGATTAATCTTGAAAGCTCTAACCTATTTTCTTTTAACATTCTTCAATCTATGTTTGTTTTGTAGATGATGTTAATTATTTGTTTCCGGCCTTCAATATAAATCAACTTTAATCATATCAACAGTGAAATAACACAAATTAATATATGTGTGTGTATATATGTATATGTGTGTGTATATATATATAAGGAAAATAGTATGTGGTACAGCTTATTGCAATTTGCCCACCAATATTGTATTTTGGGGGGGATATTTTAAACTTTTTAGCTTCGTTCCGGTAATTCATGTGGTCACTTATATCTTTGTTGTTCCGATATATATTGATCTAATTAGATTTAGTTGTTCTGATTTCAATTTTCCCTTATTTTCTTCTATCTTCAAGTCAAAATTTTCATTTTGTGATAATCTAGTTTCATTTAAAATTACTGATTAACGGATAAGATTTAATTTTTTTAGATAGGAAAAATGTCAGAGATTGGAAGGGCTCTCCGTTTCGCTGATTTTTATATATAGTTTTTGTCTAATTTTAATATCTTATGTCGTCTTTTATAATTTTTTTATTTTCTCTTTAGTTATTTTACTAAGTGTTTTAATTAGTCAAAATCTATATATTAATTAAATAAAAGGAGCTGCAATACCTTTATACCGCAATTTGCCTGCCCAAAAATCTGATAGGAAGGTCTTTTTAGAGATTTTTTTTATATCGCGGTAACCAATGTGGTATTCTGAATTTTTCAGTCTTTTTAAAAAAAAAAATTTATCCACTTTTATCTTATCCATTCACCATTTTGAAATAAGATTCACTGTTAAATTTAATAATTAATATATAATTATCATTATTTAATTGTTTAAATTTTAAATAATTCTGATCATATAATTATCTAACATATCTTGAAATTTGTAGTTTATAATTAATAGAAATTATGCATATATAAATAAAATCGTTAGTTTATATTAATTGAAAATTATAATAATAATTTTTTCTTAATTTGTCGCGGTATAAATGAATATTAATTAATAGTTAGATTTTCACCCGTGTGTTGCATAAGAAAAATAGATATCAAATTATTTTAGAAAATTAAATAATACAAAATTTTATAAGTATTTTTCTTTTTTGCTTTTTTTGGGGCTGAAACTTTGAAGGAATAATTAATGTCGATCTATTAACCAAATAATAATGTAATTTTTTTCTTGTCATGTTAAAGTAACTATAATTTGCAGTAGAATTTAATCCTATTGCTATTGTTACTACAAATAAATATCATTTTTTGCATTAATTTAGATAATTGGCATTGCATGATATAGTTGTTAGTTGGGTTGTGTTATGTATTTTGAAAATATTTTTTTATTTAAAACCAATAAAGTGAGATAGCATGAAAATAATATAAATTAATAATATATAAAAGTAGTGATATATTTTTTAAAGAAAAAATAGTCCTAATTATTAATATTTATAGCGGGAAAAATGAAGAAACAATTACAATTATAATTTTCAATTAATCTAAACTAATGATATATATATATGTTTAATTAATTAAACATTAAATAATTTAATTAACACAAATCATAAAAACTAAAAGTTTCAAAATAAAAACTTAGTATTCAAAGAAAATAAGTTATCGATTAAGTTCCTCATTCATATTAATTTCTATTGTTTTATTTATTATTATTATTCGACAAATGCGGGTTATCAATTAAGTTTTTTATTTATGCCAATTTTCACTAGATTCACACTCGTGCATTACGCGGGAGGGTAGCAAAACAAATTATATCTAATATTAGTACGAAATGTAAAATAATGTATGATCATCCACGTTGAACTGTAATGTTTTGATTATATTGTTATTAGCTAATAATTATTATGTGATTATCCGATATGGAATACTATTAAGTAACCTTAGTAGGGATTGCAAAAAAACCCGCCAAACTCAATATCCATGGGTACCTGATCCTATTAAGATGGGAAATACACGACTAAACGGGTAATTAGGCCGAGATGAGATAAAGAAAATTGACCCAATTTAACAATAGGTCGGGAAAGGTTACAATAATTTTGCTCGTACCCGACTCGTTTAACTGTTTTTTGATAAAGATATAAATATTTACTAAAAATTCTAATTGTTTGAAGAGTAAAAAGGTGATAAAACTTATCAAGAAAGTTTAGTAATTTCAATTGCAATTTTAGTGGTTATAATACTATTCATTAAACAAAAATGAAAATAAAAATACATAAATATATTTAAATTGGCCAATAAATGGGTAATATGAATTACCTGTGCTAGCTCGTCCCTGATTTAAGTGGGAATGAGAATTTTTTTTTTTATGGGTAGGATAACGGGTGTAGGATACTCGATCCCTACCAACCCGACCTATTGTGTCATTCTTATTCCTCATGAAATTAAATATTTTATTTTTCTCCATGACTATACCATGACAGAAATTTTGTAAACTAAGAAACGTTAATTAAACCATATTTATTATATGCATCAACTAAAAAGGAAATAGTCTAATACAAATTACGAAATATACTTCTTTAATAATATATATATATATATACACTAGCATTTGCACCCGTGCGTTGGACGGGTAGTTTTGATAACAATGTATACTTTTGCCGTAATTGTATAATATACAAATAGAAATAGAAGTAATGAACATAACGTTAATTTAAGATAAATAAAAATAAAATGAGCACATAATTACAAAGTTTGGAAAACCTCCTTATATACAGCATTAGTCGTTTTATTAGTTTCTTCAACCCAGCCCGATTTGTCACTCGAGACACTGTGATATAAAACTGACAATGACAGAACACTTGTTTCTTAAGAAATAACCCGACGTGAGAAAGAGATTGCCCTTGACTTTTATTAATAGTCATGGCATATGAAACTACTAATGGAAACTATTTTCTTTGGAATTTGAACGGTAGTCTCACATCTGATGGAGTCAGTGACATTCTTACAATTATAACCTCATCTCCAGCATGACTTCCTGATAGAATTTTAGCTTCTAAAACATGCTCCCCGAGTTTCCTATTAATAAGTCTTATTCCATTACACAATCCAACAACATGATCAATGTTTCTCAATAACATAACAGGAACACTAACTTTTAACACCAGCTCATGGTTAGGAACACCTGATGATGTATTATTGCATGGATCACAATAATACCCCCTTGGCTAACTTTCAAGTTTTTGTGGGAACGTTGACATCCAGCGTAGCTCCAATCACCTTCACTAAGCAGAGCAGAAATTTTTGCCACAACATAGTAAAATCCTTTCTGTAAAGGAAAAACAATTAGTAAAAAGTTAGAATTGCATGTTAAATTGTATTATATTTAAAAAAATATTTGTTTAATTTATAACATGTTTAGAGTCTACAAGTTTTTGAAGTGTTACCATCTTTACAACACCACTTTCTAGCTTGTTCACAAATGTGCTAGTAGATGAGGAAGTGACGTCGGTAATAGTTTCAATTGAGATGTGTTCTCCATCGCCCAGCCTTAGTTAGAATGAAATGTGGTTCGATGATATAATAAGTACACTTAAATTGTCAGAGGAAAAAAACTAAACCTTTTCTTGAATTCCTCAATTTCTACATTTTGTGTGTTCACAAACAGTTTTATAGCATAAAATGCATTAGATAGACAAATTTTTCCATTATAACTCTTGCTGCGGCATAGCTGAATTATAACAACTGTTGCTTTCCTTGATCTCATCAATTTGCGTGATTATTTCATCAGCATATGTGCCCCCAAAAAGTGCAAGTAATGCTGCTGCACCTGAAAAAAGAATAGAACGATAGGTAATTTGCAGTAAACATTATTGTTAGTAAAAATGTAAAATATATTCTTAATAATTAAAATAAAAACTAATGAACGCTAGCATTACACGGAGTATTGTTATATATCATTAACGAGATCGGAAGAGCACACGTCTGTTATCCGTTTAAGTACACATTATTGTTATTAAAAATTTAACTTAGATTCTTACTCCGTGTCTTCGAAAACAACGTCAACGTGTCTTGAAATTACTTCTCCCGTAGATGACTTCTAATGTTGTAGGGGATATTTGGTGACAACCTTTCCAATAAAGTCTATAAAGACAAAATAAGAAGAAAGTGCAATTAGATACACATAGTTTACATACATAATTCATTTGTGTTGAAAAAAATAAAAATAAATGGCCATACCAAATAGACCAAGAGCATCAGAAGATGCTGTATTTTGAATTTCAGAAATAGATTTGAAATTATAAATAGATGATGTGAATGACTTTAGTGCGATTACGTTAGTGCTTGCCATAAACCAGAGACGGTAAACATGAGAAGCTATCACAAATTTTCTACTATTATCAGTCACCGATAAATTTGAGACGTAGCAAACCATGTTCTCTTGAATTTGATCGTTATACTTTGAAATATGTGGAGGATTTACTATCGCTTGAGTTCTATCTCCCTATGAGAAAGGAATTAAAAAAATTATATTAAAATCATGAAATTATGTGCAAGAGAATAAATGATAAGAAATAAAATTTCAAAAGATAACCTTGAGATCTACAAGTAGCATTTCCAAACTTCGGGCTACTTTTTCATCAACTTTCCTTGGAACAATAAACTTTCTTGCAACTCAAACCTTAATAATCCAATTTAATTGCTCTTGTTCAAGTCCTTAAGCTTGGTTACAACCATTTTACATTGTGAAGCCACTGTACATCAGTATGTTCTATAGAAGAGAGAATTAACCACAAAAGAATGAATTTCAGTTTTAAATTGCAATTATATATAGGCAAAAGCACTTAGTGGTTAAGAATGTAGTGGGTGGTTACTTTAACTAATGTATAGACAACAATAGGGGATGGTTATCAGTAGTGGGCGGTTACTTTAACTAATAATAAAACTGTTCAGGAAATTAAAGGTAAAGAAAAAATAAGAAATGAAAAAATTATAAGCAATAACTTAATAAATCAACATAAGCAGTAATATCTAAGATCAGATTGCATTTTAGGAAATTTGATTTTGAGCGTCTATAATTTGACTGCATATTAACTTTAATTTCAATTAGGATACAATACTTATATTAGACCATTGACTTGCTCAAGTGGATAAATATTATAGTGCATTGAAAACAGTTTTGAAAGGAATAATTTTCATTTATAGGATAATAATATAGGAAACCACATGATTTGGTGGTTATGGTATTAAACAGCAATAGTGGGTAGTTATTAGCCCACTAAATAACCTTGCATTTTTAATATTTATAAATATAAGATTAAATATTAAATATTAAATTTTATTTTGTAAATCTTCTACCAAATAGATTAAAATTTTAAATATATTAGTATAAATAGATAAAAGATGTATTATTCATAAATGTTAATTCATGACATTATTATTTTGTTGTATAATGTCTCAAATTTGTGAACATTAGTATTACTATGTAGAAATTGAAAAAATTTCAAACAACACACTTTAAACCATTATAAATCTGAAAATATTGAAAAATATAGAATGTAGACGACCTTGATTAATACTTCATTTAAGTTACATAGGCAATTAGGTAGAGGGAACATATTATATCATATAAAATATTTTAAAAGACATCCATACAAAGACAACATCGAGTGTAGGAGTGATGAGTTTCCCAAACTCTTTCATCATCCACTCTTTTAGCTAGTCAACACCAACCAATTGATTCATTATTTTAGTTGAGGCAAGATGATATATCTATTGAGAGTAGCGTTCAAAAGTTTCTCAAATGTTTTGTTACAAAATTTCTATTCTCATTTGACTTGTATGGATACACGCTACATGCATTTGAGATACAATAGTGTGCATTGATTATGCTAACATGGGATGAGAAATTTTGTTGTGAAATGTCTGAAAATTTTTTTAAGAGAGGGACAAGAGCTGTAATGGGTTCTACTATGTCCATTGAGAATTATGTTATGCTCAATTCTTGAATTGGGTTTTGCTAACTCACAGTTCCTGTTATCCTATTCCTATAAAATTGTTATCTGAGATTCTGAAAAATGAATGAAGAAAGTAGCTACTTTCAAAAAAGCAGAAAATAAGTGAATGTAATGTAGAACATAAGCAATTTCCAAAAACCAATTGGGATTTGGGGTACAGCTAGCATGTTTAATATTATAAATTTAAGATTAAAAACTATATTTTATTTTGTAACTATTGTCCTTGCATTCAATTACACTACGTGGCTGATATTTCCTGTTTTAGTGTAGTTAATTATATTTTGTTCTATAATGTTTCAAATCTTTGAACAATAGTTAACTATTGCCCTTGCATTCAATTACACTACATGGCTGATATTTCCTGTTTTAGTGTAGTTATTTATATTTTGTTGTATAATGTCTCGAATCTTTGAACAATAGTTAACTATTGTCCTTGCATCCAATTACACTACGTGGTTGATATTTCCTGTTTTAGTGTAGTTAATTATATTTTGTTCTGTAATGTCTCAAATCTTTGAACATTAGTATTAATAAGTACAAATTGAAAAATTTTCAAACAACATGCTTTAAACCATTAGAGATCTAAAAATAGTGAAAAATATAAAATGTAAGACCTTGACTAATGGTTCAATTAAGTTACATAGGTAATTAGGGAGATGGAACATATTATATCATATAAAATATTTTAAAAGACATCTATACGAAGACAACATTGAGTGTAGGCGTGATGAACGCTCTCCCAAGCTCTTTCAGCATCCATTCTTTTAGCCAGTCAACATCAAACCCTCTAATATGTTCTTGCAAATTAGACCATTCCCTATTTTCCCAACTCATCCTCTTCGAAGGACCTAGGATGAACTCTTTCAGATTTGGAGCTATTTGTAGAACAACTTTAGATAGATCAACCTCGAATCCAGTCCCAGTGCATCCAAGTAGTTGAAATTTCTTTAGATTCAAATGAGGAGTGATCTTTCGGCATATGATGTTAGTGTTCTTCTCTTCCTCAGCCATTGGCATCATTAACTATAAATAAAACCAAAAAATTAGTTAACAAATCACAAAATAAAACTATTAAAAGTAATCATCTTAAGAAGTATTAATTGCAACCTATAGCAATGACATTGTTATTATTATGATGGGAAAACACAATACAAACCCTTATACTAAGATCGTGCAAATGTGGCAATTTGTTAATAATAGCAGAAATTCAAAACAGATAGAAGTTCTTTGAGAAATTGTTGATGAATAGTCCAAGCTGCTTCAGATTTGTAATTGCTCCCACATTTTCAGGTAGTTCCATTACCTGTTAATCAAAAAAAGGAAAAATTCTTAAATAAAAAATCAGATTTAAAAATAGTAGGGAAAACAAAAATGATATTGTAAATAGTTTCATGTTCCTCTCATAAATATAGAAATAAGATGTCTAGTTGAGGTAGAATCGGGAATAGTCTAAGTTGTTGAGGAAATCCAATATAGATAGGCCACAAATACAACCATTCTAGCGTAGGAGCCCACAGTAGAGATATCTATTGAATCTCTCAAATGTACTCGAGTGTACTTAGATACGAAGCTGATATGTTGAGCTGAAGTGTGTTTGTACAATAAAGCACTTTCAAATGCTTCAGCCGAATAGTATAACCCAATGCATTCAAGATACCTGAGACAATCTAGATGGTAAGATTCTCACGTCATGGAGTAGTGGACAATTCCTGAATAGATGGTTGATAAACTCTTTACCAATAGCTACAAATCTTAGTAAAAGAGTGTTTAAAAGCTTGAATCCCTGAAATTCAACTGGTGATGTCAAATTGCACTTCCGTAGATGTAATTATCATATTTTGAATCATTTAGCTGCCCGAAAAGCCAGTGAGGAAATGTATAGCAGTGAACAACTTGTGATCTAATAAATCTCTTACTGGTATGAAAATCTTTTGAATCTTTTGAACACCAGAATCAATTTCAAAGTTTATCCATTATCTACATGTATTGCATGCTGAATTCGAAATAACATATTCACTTGTAAAGTATTAATATGCCTTCCGCGATAGAACTGTAGAAGCTGATCCCTTCTAATATATACTTCATCGACATCCTTCAACATAGTTGTAGGCCCTTGACACATGTTTTCTTGATTAATGTGTAGTACGGTTCGATGAGTGAAAATGTCCCGCCACCTGTGAGATAAAACGATGGTTTTCAAGCCATCTTTGATGCTCAGAAGTGTGACAATATATCCTAACACACAATCCGGCAATTCAATCTATGTAGTCTTCATTGTCGTTTCTTTTCCGACGTAGGGAATGAGTACTTGAGCTTGCCATTACAACACGATTGGATTTTGATACTGTGAATTAAATTTTTTTTAAGTGAATTTTGATTCACGCAAAGCCTATTTATAGAATAATAACATGCTCATTAAGGAACCCACAACCGTGGAAGTGGGAGAGCAATTGGGAAAATCATGGAGCACTAATGCACTTAACAACTAAAAATGTGGCGTATATAGGTTTTGGGTAGTTATAGCTGAAAACAAAATAATTTTGGGTAGTTATATTTCTTAATATAACTGAAAACAAATATAATTTTAAATCTTGAATTAAATCTATGTTACTTGTTATTGTAACTCTGGGTCACCTTTTATGAGGGACAAAATGGCACCCAATCTGAACTGATCTACTCTACTAGACTCCTTCAGTCCAATCTCAGTCTGCTAGCAACTGCAGCAGTTGCAAGCAGATTGAGATTTGGTGGAAGTAGTCTAGTGGAGTATATTGCTTCCTTAATGGTGGTGTCCCTTTTTATTCCTTGCCAGAGGCCCTCTTATCATACTGTGATTCCGTGTGTAAAGAAAAATTAACCTCTCTATAGCGATTATCTGATATTATTTTCCTTTTTAAGATATCCCACATATATGGTCATCTTTATATTAAAAATCCTAACTTGCATTTCTTTACAGATATATCTCTATTTAACATTTTAATTATAACTATCAATTTTGAATTTTACTCATGGAAAAGATACATCGAGAGAGTACTTTCTTATGAGTATGAAAATTTTAATCTGAATGAGTGTCGAGTGAATATGAATATATACTCGCCCGATACATATTATTAGATTGTTAACTAATAATATTAAATAAGTTAGAGGATTTAAAAGTGAAATATAGTAAATCATTAATTCAATACATAAACAGATAACTATTAATATATTATTAATAAAACATTAATTTAATGAGTTAAATACTAAATTAAAACTGTATATTTATTATTTTTACTATGCAAATATGATAATGTGTATTTGTCTAATATTTTATTATTTATTATTATTGAACTTTTTTGAAAATTAATCTCCCCATACAACGCACGAGTGAGAGACTAAACTTATAGTTGCAATAGTTGGTTGTGATATGATTATTTATACGATGGAAATAGGGCGGGTTAGCCATACTCTGAACCCGCCTTATGAGTCTTGAAGTCATCCAGACCTGCCCCAAACTTACAAATTCATATGGCGGGTCAAGACAAGTCGGGTCATGGAACGGGTTGGGACGCCACCATGACCCACAAAAAGTCTCATGAATTTGTTTCCCCTTTCAATTAATGTTAAGTGCAATGCATTATTAATTGATGAACGTAAAATAAAACAAAACCTTTATTTAGGATTTTAAAGTTCCCAAACATTAACTAATATAATAACATAATTCTTTTAATTCGACAGAAAAATCCATTCAAAAAAATAATATAATAAAAAAATAAAAATAATGGGCCAATGATTTAATGATCGATTAGTCAAATTGTCATTTTTAATAATTTCTACACATTTTTCTAAATAAATTTATTAAAAATAAAAAAATGTCTAGTGGGTTACGGGGTTTATGGTATGAGTCTAACCTGACTCGCATCCGCTCTAGACCCACAGCGAGTCAGATAACGTTACCTCATACTCCTTCTTTTGCTCCAATTAGGCTTGACGAGTCAATCATATTATAGGCATGTCTCCATGAGTTTATAGATTGATGGGTCAAATTGTCATCTCTAATTATTTGACTGCTAATTATTACAACTTTATATAGGTTGGACGTGTGAATTTGTACGATGATTTTGGAGGAGACCAGAATTATGAACTTAGACATTTTACTACGAATATTCCATGGTAAATTGTAATTCGCATATCAATTTGTAATTTTATACAATACAACTGGTATATTGTACTTTATTTATAAAATGATATCCATACTCGTACGTCAATTTTGATATAAATATATACTATAACTCTACCCGTGCAATGCACGGGTGAAAAAAATTTAGTTTGAATAATATCATTTATCTAGCTAGACCAGCAATCGGTCATCAATCTAATTGTCATTTTTTTATTGGTTGTTTAATAAATCAATATTCTCAATCTCTCATTTATTTATACATCCCTATCTATCTTTCAATAAAGTAATACCAACTAAATTGAAGACCGATTTTTAATTTAAATAAATAGCATTACTCTGAGTGAAATGTAGATTGTAATCTATCTAACTCCTGCACTTGCCTTTTTACTATTCCTTTGGTGGGGGGGGGGGGGGGGGGGGGGGGGGGGGGGGGGGGGGGGGGGGGGGGGGGGGGGGGGGGGGGGGGGGGGGGGGGGGGGGGGGGGGGGGGGGGGGGGGGGGGGGGG
>CAVNYN010245110.1:0-11411 GCA_963692815.1 Nyctanthes arbor-tristis | reverse complement strand
ATGTCCATAATTAATAAACATCGATAACTATTTAAAATAAATAAATATTTACATCTGTGTAGGGGCGTATCAATCGTACACTTAGATAGGGTTTTGCAGAAGAATATTCAGCAAAACCAGCTAAAAATTGAACAATCGAATGAATAATCAAATGCATAAATACGCAAAACGAAATCAATATCCATAGATCAAAAGATGCTTGCTCTACTGAAGTAGAATCAACAAAAGAAACAAAAGATTACATGCGATGCGGTACCTGTTCGATGAAAAACTAGAGAGAGTAAGAAGAGAGCACTCTTTTTATCCAATTGAAGAGGTGGAGTGGGGGCAACGAGACTGAAAGCGAGTCTACTTTTCAAAAGGTCATTATTTTGATTAATAATTATTAATTTTAATTATTAATTCCTAATAATTGATAAAGACCGTAACCGCGTTTGGATGTTCCGCATGGATCGTCGGCCGTCGAGATTGCAAGACCATTTTGAATGTATCGTGATTAGAAATGATATAAAATCATGTGTATGATAATAGTTATAAGGTTGTGTGACAAATGGTAAAAAAAGTGTTTGTTTAGCAAATAAAATACTAAGGGCTTATTCTGTTTACCATTTTAGATTTTTAGGTTTTAGTCTTTGAAAAGAGTGGAAACCAAGGTTGTTAAAATCACATTTTTGGATCGAACCGGTAAAGAGGTTCACAAATCAAATCGGTGAATCAAATCGTAAATCGTAAGATTTTACTAAAATCAATTTAAATATACAAAAAAATAAAAAATTTGTACCAAAAAATTAAAAACAATAATTCAAGTTCCAAGCTAAAATTATCAATCAAAATTAAGTATATAATAAAAAAATAATGGAATAAAAATGTCTATTATTATAATCATCATCATTGTAATAAAATCTAATTTCATTTTTATGATTAAATTCTTTTTCACCCCAGTTTTCATTTTTCAAGTGTATGAATAAAATTAAAATTGCTGTTGGAGATTAGAAGATAAAAGTCCAACCCAAATACGAATAATTATGCCCAATATGCAAAACTATGACCCTAAATCAGTTGGCAGTCGCAGCATTTTCTTCATCTTCATCCAATAAGAGGTGGTTGCTGCGAGCGGCTTCATCTTCATCCAAAAACAAATATGCTGTAACCCTAAATTTCAACTACACAATTAACCATCACTATGCCATTCAAAATCGACATTACAACAATCATCTAGACACTGGATGCCACAAAAATCTAAGGAAAAGTATGAAAATAAAGGTATTCAATGGAATCGTATAAATCCGATAGAATCGCGATTTATATCCGACTTTATACGATTCAATTACGATTTCATAGATATGTCATAGGTATTCAATGGTTCGAATTGTACTTTGGGAATGTGAAATCATACGATTTCACGATTTGAAGCGCAGTTTTAACAACTTTAGTGGAAATCTATTTATATTCATATTCCTAAAAATATTATATTTTGAAAACAAGGAAAAGTTGTATGAAGAAAACTCAAAATGACATTCTGTCTTTTTGGGTTTTTCAGTGTAAAAATTTGAAAATACTAAAAATAAGGAAGAGAAATCCTTCTCTTCCTTAATACTTACTATTGAAATATAAGACTAAAAATATATTCAAAACTAAAAACCGAAATATAAAGAGAAGAGGCCCTTAGAATTGCTATAGAGAATGTCATGTGATGACATTATCAAGCACAAGCATTAGTTTATCCAATTACTAGATATCTCTCTCTTTCTTATTTTAAAATAGCTAATAATAATTTGTCAAATATACAATGTGAACATTACTGCATTGAAGAGTTCATTGAATGTAATGTTAATATTCTTTACCACATATTCACTGTCAATTTTCTTACATTGAAGATGCTCTCAATTCATCTAGAAATAGATTAATTGTTGACAAGTTGTTTTTACGTGAAAAAAAAAGGTTTACCACACATTTTTTAAAAAAAATAGTTATTCGAACAAATATTATATTGGTCAGGTTCTCATATTCCAACTTTACAACATAATTCCCACAGTGTTTAGTTCCAACATAATTAAGTGTTTAGTAGCTTTTTCTTTTAAAGGAAGTGTTTAATAACTCGATACGTACAAAATGAAAATTACTTTCATTCTCCACCTTTAATATTGTCTTGGAACCTATCATTAATTCTAAAAATTAACTCTAAAAATATCTACTACATACACACACAGTGTCTAATTCCCTCATAATTAAGTGTTATATATATATATATATTTAAAGCAAGTGTTTAATAACTTGATACGTACGAAATGAAAATTATTTTCATTCTCTACCTTTAAGATTGTCTTAGAACCAATCATTATTTTTGTAAGAAACAATTTGCAAATTATTTCGCCATAATAGACGACACGGAATTGCCAAAAGGTTTAGGATCGTACTCATTCTCGAGAGATGATGATGATGATAAAGTGGCAAAAAAAAGCTGTGGAGATTTAATAGACTTTTAAATGTATAATTGTTTTTTCACAGGGTTTAAATGTATAATTGTAACTAAATAGTTCTTAAGTGTAAATAAAATTAAGGTTAATTTCACATATCACCGCCAACCTTTAGGGTTAGTTTCATATGGATTTCCAACATTTTTTTGACTTGCTAAGTCCCAAACATTTTATTAATTCACACAGATAGTCTTTTTTTAGGGTTTCCGTCAATTTTTTTTTTAAATCAATCAAATTACCATTATATTCCTTATCTTATTAAATTTAAAAAGTTTAAAAATATAAAAAATAATATAAAAACTAAAAAAGGGGGGTGAAACCCCCCACTGTGCTACCGACAGCACATAAAAAAGGGGCCCCCTTCTTGTGCTGCCATTTTTGGTGTTTATTCTGTTTCCTTTTTCTAATAAAATTTTTATATTATTTTTTTAAATTTTTAAACATTTTATTTTTAAATTTAAATTTAAATAGATAAAGGATATGATAATAATTTGACTGAAGAGTTGACAAAAAAATTGATTGAAATCATAGAAAAGAACTATATGTGGGAATTAATGAAAGATTTGAGATTTAGTGGGTTAAAAAAGGTTGTGAACTTAATCGAAACTAACCACAAAATTTGGAGATAATATTTGAAGTTTACTCATGAAGTTATAATGTTGACTTGAATTCAAACTTAGCATACAGCTGGCTAGGGACGTAGAAAAGAGTAGCCTAATTACACATGTGGGACTGGGTTGCTCAATTAAAACACGCCACATAAGATGTCTGGAGTGTAAATAGAACTGACCTAGTTGCATGCATCGCTCATTCCAATTGGCCAAACATTCCCACATATTAATTTATTTAATTAAATTTAAAAGACAAAATAATACACAAAAGTTACCCGGTTGGTTCTTCACTAAATAACAGTGTCTGACATATAAGGGTCATCTCACAATATATAATACTGAAATTATATATAACAAATATGATATGTTTATTCATTTTTTAAACTAAAACCATTAGAAAAATTGTGCTAAAAATTACATATATAACTAACACCCCTAAACAGTTGGCTAGTAGGCCTTCACTACCCAACCATAGAACAGCCTATGGCTTTGCATGTATTGTGCTCGTATCCCCAATACACATTTATCATATTCAGACGGATTTAAATGAACCAAATGTAAAATATCGAAAAGAATACTCTAATAGTTTCTATCTAATGTTAGTAGGGTGTATGCTATGAAATAATTAAACATAAACAAAGAAAAAATTGCAAAAAAACAATTTGAACATAGAAACATGAATAATATTATACTGCCTTCATATATAAAAAATAAAAAGAAGAAAGAAAAATAATATTACACTGTAGAAATAGATAAAAAATCTATTTCAGTACTTGTTTAATCTATATAGGAATGGCAATGGGGCGGGTATGCCTTCCCCCGTCCCCGCCCCGTTAAGAAATCCCTCGCCCCGTACCCGCCCCGTACCCCATTCAATCGAGTACGAGGCGGAGGTGATTCTGGGCCGGTACAAAAAAAATACCCGTTACCCGCCCCGTTAAGAAATAACTAAAAAATATAAAAAAAATGGAATTAAAATTATATGAAAAGTCATCTTAAGTATCATGTCAGTTTCATTTTTGACATCTAATTTTGAAATTTCATAGAGAACAAAATATTTTTTTAAAAAAAAACAGGGGTATCAGGGCGGGGCGGGGCGGCCAAAACCCATCTCGCCCCGATAAGATTTCGGGGAGAAAAATTTCGCCCCTTATCCTCCTCGATACTTAACAGGGCGGGTACTCTCGGGCATCAGGTAATATCTGTCACATTGTCATTCCTAAGTCTATATGTAACGGTTTAATCCGCGTTACATGCAAATAATTCATAAAATTCAAATAATTAAAATTCAATTTGATCGGGATGGGTCATTAGAACCTACGGGTTTACAAAACCCGATCCAAACTAACCCGATTAAAGTCAGGCCCCACAGAAGCTGTTAACATGTGTAGGCCTAGGCCCCATGAGTACATGTAGCCATTTTCCTTGTACTCTATATGGTATGGATTTTTCATAGTCACTATCACGCATCTTTTTCCTGCATTGTTTTTACTGCATTTCTTGCAGTAAAAAATAGTTAAAAAATAATTGCATGTGATTTCGTTAAATCAAGAAAACAATATTGAATTTTGTAACCACAAATAAATTATAGAAAATGAATCATCAAATTCACTCATTACTTTTACAAGAGAATTTAAAGAGTCTCTTAAAGGCGGATTTTTCTATGAAACCCAATTGGTTTCTTATAAAAGGCCAAGTATCCTATATGGCAATTAATGTGGCAGCCAAGACATTTCCCCCATTTTGCTTGGACTGGGCCTCACACGTAAAAAATTAAAGCCCCACTTTTTGTCCCAAATTGGCAGAAGCTTCCAGCCTCTCTCTCTCTCGAGCTGCGAATTGGAGGGTACACTTATGTGTATCTCATCGGAGATGGTCACCGGCACTGAGCAGGGGCCGTCGGCAGACATATAGGCACTTAGATGTGTAGTGGCAGAGATGGTAACCAGGACTCCAGTGCGGAAATGCTCTACTACCGCGGGGTTGCTAATGAGAATTGGCTGCAACGCCGAGGCGCCGGAGATCCCTGGAAATCTATCCGATGAAGGGAAAGATGGTAAGTAGATATATATATTATTCAGTGAATATAGTTTACAGCGGTAAAAAGTGACAACGTATACTTATGAGTTTTGTTGCAAAAATAAGATTTTGCAGTTTGGCTGTGTTAGACAATTTTGTTGATGGGAGATTTACTTTAGATTCTTATATAGGTCTCTGTTGCCATGATTCTAGGTTCCACGTGAAGAGATTCCGACAATTTTCCAAGCTCTCGGCGCCGGGTCTTGACGAAATATGCAAATAGGTGCAAATGGATAGAGGGAGGGAGAGCACGCTGAAGCTTCTACCAAATTTGGACAAACAGTTGGGTTTTAATTTTTTGATGTGGGGCCCGGTTCAAGCAAAGGGGAGAAAATGTGTTGGCTGCCACGTAAAATGGTAGGCTCTTTAAAGAAACCCAGCTGGGTTTCATAAAAAAACTGCTCTTGAGATTCATTTTCAAGTATTCACTTTCTAAAATAAATTAAAGAACATCTTGTATTTAAATTTTAAACAGTCCCTTAAAGGTTTGCAGTTTGCACTTTTGCTTGTTATTATTACTCACTCAATTCTAAAAAGATAGTCTATTATTTTATTTTCGTCCGTTTTAAAAAGATATTCCACTTACCATATTAAACATGTATTAGATCGGAAGATTTTTATATATGCTCTTAATTAATTATTGTTATTCAACTATCTATGCATTGAATTTCTAATCAAATTTTGTCTTTTAAATTTATTTTTTGTCTTTTAAAATAATTTTATATTTAATGTTTCAGTTTCATATATACCCCTAATTAATTATTGTTATTTAATTTATTATCAGTTTTTATTTTTGGTAATCGATGTATTTAATTTCTAAATTTTCTATTTTTGCAAATAGCTCTAAAATGCTGGATGAAATATGTCTGAAATTGATAGCTATCTCTTAATATGGCTTGCTTGAATCCGCTTAAAGAGAATTTTGTTTTAAAAAGAAGAAAAAAGAATCTCTCACAATATCGGCCCGGTTTTAAACTTTCACTTGGAGCCTGTCTGTAAAGACCCACCCTATTTGTATACACTAATGCAAAGATAAAAACACGTATCAGTTAGATGAGGAAACATTAAAATTATAATTACATAGTACACTTGAGAATCTTAGGTGTAACTTGTTATAGCCAACGTGCGTTATGCTGTTTTGAGAATTTTTCTTTTCCTTTTTTTTTAATCACAAAAGAAAGTTTCATTCACAAATCACATCATTCACTATACATCAAGCAATGGAGTCAAGAGGGTGATCTCTTCACATTCACGATACACAGTCTCTAAATCTAAATCTAGTGAGTGTATGAGCATCAATGTTTACTTTTCTGCTAATATAGCTACGCATGGAAAGCGAGAACGTAAGAACGAGTGAGTTAATTTTCTATACTATGATGCTCTCGTCATTCCTGTAGGTTCGATTTTGGATAACCTGCACTACTATTCTACAATCGGAGTCGATGCCTTCAATTTAGAGCCTTTCCTCAATAGCGATTTGCACACTGTCACGCTCCCAATTTTTATTATCATGTTATCTCGAAATATTAGTAGCAAAAGCATTTAAATATATATATATATATATATCTCTATTCAAAATTGATGGTGAGACTTTACAAATACAATTCAAACACTATTATATTTAATATCATTTTGCAATAACTGTTGCGGCCACACACAACAAAACCTTGGCCACGCACCCCGATGTCTCATTCATATATATGTATCTTTTCTATATTTGGGACGATCCGGCCATGAAACTTTTAATTTAATTCCTACAAGGTTGAAAAAGGAGAAGGAAGGAATGAGTACAACGTATTCAGTGAATAACCAAATATTTTGATTCACCTTTTATGTATGAAAAACGCATTTTTGAGAAAATCATGGGGTTCATAAAGTCTTTAGATGCACAAAAACCATTGAATACACAAAGCCTTTCATGCACAAATGGGCATTATCACTAGTTAAACTACTACTCGTGGTGCGCACATGATTTAAAGATTCAAATTGGCTAAGACCATATAGTAAGGCTATAAAGATTACCACATAGCCAAAATAACCAAAACCACATAATAAGATCATGTTCCACAAAACAATTCAAAACAAGTAGGGTACTAACTAGCGATACAAATACAATAAATTAATCTTTTTTTCATAACAATACATAAAGTTCATATTCAATTTATGAAAATTTAATGAATAACTGAAAGAGAATCAAAGTACTGGTTACTCACATTTTTCTATAAAGATTCTTTGAACAATTTTATATGGAAAATACATTCAAATCTTTGATATTTCTCAGGTAAAGTGTCTTATTTAAGTAGGGATTTGATACCTATATGAAGAGGGCTTTATTTTTAATACAAAAATGGTGTTTTTGGGAGTTTTAATTGGTGTTTTATAGCCTTCCCAAACTTTGGACGAATTTTTAATAGAATGTGGTGTGTTTTGTGAGTTTCCTTAGCTTCAGGACCCGTTTTATACTTATCTAAATTTAATTGTTTTGAAGTAGCCTTTGAAATCCATAAATCACAAAAATGCCAAGTATTTTGATAAGTTTGAAAAACTAGCACATTTTAAATTGTAAGAGTGACAGTGTCTCAACTAGCATCATCCATTAATTGCAAAAGTGACGCATGTATTCTACTTGGAAGTTTTAGTATTTACAAAAGCAACAAGTGTCCCCTAATTTTAATAAATTTAGCAACCTGTATTTAGGGAATAATTTGGCTAATTCTTATTCTTTTATTTGAGTAATAAACGTTTAGTTTGGGAATATAACGAATGAAAAATTCACATATTTGTTCCAATTGTTGGCAAAATAATTATCGTGTAACCAAATTTATTGTTGAATTTTTACGGGATTGTACAATCTACCCCCTTTAAGTGAATTTCGTCTTCGAAATTTGCCATCACCCAAAATAATCCATGTGTAAAGTAACAAAAAGAAATCCTTTCAATTGGCAAGGGTTAATCATATGGAAAAATAGGGTTTGAAGCTTAAAAGAGCATAAAATAAATCTTTTTGATCGATTTAGAAAAAATTAAGAAGTTTAAGGACCTGATCGCAAATTTTTTCCAAAAAATTCTGGCTGCATACCCTAAACAGAAAAGGCCAGGGCGGCCACACTAGCGCTGGTACCTGGTCTTCTGCTCCACCCGGCATGTACTGTGACATCGTGTGCCTACACAATGCTTTTTTTTTTTTTTAGTGTCTTCACTGTTGTTGATGAAGTTTTAAGAACGAACTCTTATACTATAATAGTATTACCTAGGTCAAATCAAGTTTATTATCAACGGACGAACATAAATGATTTAAATACCAATAAGTGCACGGATCTATCCAAATAGAAGCGATACATGTATGTGAGGCCGTAGGATCTTGCTCTGATATCACCTTGTCACGCCCCCAATTTATCACCATATTATATTGAAATATCGGTAGCCGAAGCATTTAAATATATACATATCTCAATTCAAAATCGAGGGCGAGACTTTACGAATACAATTCAAACACTATTATATTTAATATCATTTTACAATAACTATTGAGGCGTACCCTGAAGTCTCGATCACATATATATAACTTCTCCACATTTGAGACGATCCGGCCACGAAACTTTTAATTCAATTCCTACATGGTTGAAAAAGAGGAAGGAATGGGTGAGTACAACATACTCAGTGAATAACTAAATATTTTGATTCACTTTTCATGTATGAAAATTTTCGAGAAAATTATGGGGTTCACAAAGTCTTTAGATACACAAAGTTATTGAATGCATAAATGAGTCCTACCACTAGTTAAACTACTACCCATACTACGCACATAATTTAAAGATTTAAATTGGCCAAGATCACATAGCAAGACTACAAAGATTACCACATAACTAAAATAACCAAGACCACATAGCAAGGTCATGTTCCATAAAACAATTCAAAACGAGTAGGTCATTAACTAGCGATATAAATGTAATAAATTAGTCTTTCTTTCCATATAATGTATACAGTTCATATTCAATTTATGAAAACCTAATGAATGATTGAAAGAGAATCAAAGTATCGGTTACTCACCTTTTTCTACAAAGATTCTTTGAACAATTTTAGATGGAAGATACCTTCAAATCTTCGATATTTCTCAAGCAAAGTATCTTATTTAAATGAGGATTTAATATGTATATGAATAGGGCTTTATTTTTAATGCAAAAATGATGTTTTGGGGAGTTTTTAATTGGTGTTTTATAACCTTCCCAAACTTGGGACGAATTTTTGATAGAGTGTGGTGTGTTTTGTGAGTTTCTTTAGCTTTAGGACCCTTTTTATACTTATCTAAATTTAATAGTTTTGAAGTAGCCTTTGAAATCCACAAATCACAAAAATGCCAAGTGTTTTGATAAGTTTGAAAAACTATTACATTTTAAATTGTAAAAGTGACAAGTGTCTCAAGTAGCACCATCCATTAATTGCAAAAAATAACACGTGTTCTACTTGGAAGTTTCAGTATTTACAAAACCAATAAGTGTCCCTTAACTTTGACAAATTTAGCAACATGTATTTAAGGAATAATTTGGCTAATTCTTATTCATATATTTGAGGAATAAACTTTTAGCTTGGGAATATAAAGAATAAAAAATTCACATATTTGTTTCAATTGTTGATAAAATAATTATCGTGTCACCAAATTTATAGTTGAATTTTTATGGAATGCTTGAAAGGAAATCAAAATACCGAATACTCACCTTTTTTCATAAAGATGCTTTGAACAATTTTAGATGGAAGATACCTTCAAATCTTTAATATTTTTCAAGCAAAGTGTCTTATTTAATTGGGGATTTAATATGTATATGACGAGAGCTTTATTTTTATGCAAAAAAAGGTGTTTTGGGGAGTTTTAATTGGTGTTTTATAGCCTTCCCAAACTTTGGACGAATTCTTGATAGGGTGTGATGTGTTTTGTGAGTTTCTCTAGCTTTAGGACCCTTTTTATACTTGTTTAAATTTAATTGCTTTGAAGTAGCCTTTGAAATTCACAAATCATAAAAATGCCAAGTGTTTTGATAAGTTTGAAAAACTAACACATTTTAAATTGTAAGAGTAACGAGTGTCTCAACTAGCACCATCCATTAATTGCAAAAATAGCACATGTTTTCTACTTGGAAGTTTTAGTATTTTCCAAAAGTAACATGTGCCTCCTAATTTTAGTAAATTTAGCAACATGTATTTAGGGAATAATTTGACTAATTCTTATTCATTTATTTGAGAATAAGCTTTTAGTTTGGGAATATAAGGAATGAAAAATTCACAAATTTGTTCCAATTGTTGGTAAAATAATTATCGTGTCACTAAATTTATAGTTGAATTTTTGCTTGATGTTAGACACACCCACAAGGATTGCCATACATTTCCCACCGAGAAGACTAATTGAACCTTGGAAGCAGCGTGTAATGCCCAACACAAATTTCGCTGTTTCGTCGCGGACAACGATTCCAACAGCAAAATGGTGGGCTTCATTGTTGACCACAGCATAGACATTTGCCTTATAAAATCCAGCCTTTGGTTTTCCCCAGAGATGCACCGAGAGTGCGTGTTATTTTGGTCCATCCTTGAGCCATCATCGAGCCTATTTACCTTCTTGAGTTTAGCAAGAAAACCTGCTGACCTTAGAAGGATACAATCTGCATCAGTGTGAATGTTTTCAAAAATATGCGCATTCCTCTGACTCCAGCATTTCCAAGTAATAACTATAAGTAGCTTCATTTCTTCAACACAAAATTTCTGCCATGCAAATAGCAAAATTTCCCTGGCAGAAAACCCCCTCATTCTTGAAATAAAAGAGCAAAACAAAGATTGATCCTAGACTTCAGTGATGCAATCACAAAAAAAAAGGGGGAATGGGCAGTAGACTCCTAGTCCATTTCACATCAATCGCACAGAGGGGAATGGACAATTTTCCTAAACCATAAGTTCAGTTTAGTCGGGATAAAATCATTCCTCACTCTCCATATAAATTTTTTTATCTTACTTGGAATCTTCAGATTCCAAATAAACTTCCACTATCTCGTCAGTGGACATAAGCTAGGCCGTGGATCAAGCATAGTCAAGAAAGAAGCCAAATGATACCTCGTCTTCACTGTATATTCATCTTTCTTATCAAAGTGCCACATGAGTGCGTCAGGAATGTTAAAGTTCTCTGCAAGCAGTGAAGCAATAGCTTCCTGATCCGGTTGTAGAAATCTTTAGTTAATGATAGCCCAATTCAAGTCACCAT
>CAVNYN010245108.1:0-16326 GCA_963692815.1 Nyctanthes arbor-tristis | reverse complement strand
ATATAAATCTGCTTTTAAAATATTAGCAAAGATTGGACTTTTAAATAGTAATAAATCAAAAATGGATAGACTGAATTTGTGTGTTTCTTGAAATTAGACTGATCTTATTTGCCTGAACCAGGGGAAGAAGACATGATTGTGTAATTAACTAATTTCCCAAGAAAAAAAATAAGACGGAGAAAATTTCTTGTGACAAATCTGAGTAGTTGACGGGGAGCAAAAATCCAGTGTTTAGTGGCCGGAAAATTAAGGGCTTGTTTTGAAGGAAAATTTGAAAGGGGTAATACAAAATCCGGGAAAAACAAATCTTTAAAGTCGTGAACTTTGTTCCTGAATCGAACCACAAGTTATTGAGATACGCATGAGTTAGAATTTGGATACCAAAAACTCACACTCACAACCTTGACATCAATTAAAAAAATACATACATAAATGTAATAATAAAACAATACAAGAGATGGGGGAAAGCAGAGCTGAACCATAGCCATCTTTACTGAAAAGGCTCAATGCCTTGTTGAACTCACAGCTGATCATCTGTTATCTAATCTGCCATTTGGCTGGTAATTTGTAGGAAGAAAACGTCTGAGTAGAGACTGAGATGGGCTATTGACGAATGAATATCTGGGGAGGGTGAGCGAAATGGAGCACCTTCGAGAGTGAGAAGATGTGACTGAAATGAGGGGAGCGTGTGATTCTTGAAAAACCAAAGAAATCAAACCCCATTCTCAAAAAAAAAAAAAAAAAAAAAAAAGAAAAAGAAAAGAAAAGAAAAGAAAAAATGGAAAAACCAGCAAACTGACAAAATAAAGACGACGATGGACCCAAGATGACGAAAGTGGCTCTTTTATTTATATAAAAAAAAAATAGTAGGATATGGTATACAATAGTGACATTCTTAAATAAAAAGTAAATATAACGAGGTGATATTTTTAATTTGGGTTTTGTTGCTAGTCTCAAGAAAAGAATTATAGGGAATGTTGCATTTCAAGGATAGGCTTTTTTTTTTTTCATTTTCATTTTCTTGTTTCATTTCTTTCACTTTTTATGCCACTCAAAATTATTGCGCTTATTCTAGTCAAGCAAGGATAACATCTTAGATGTAAAACTCTAATTTGGTTCAAAAATCATCATTTTCACTTAGTCTCACCTTAGTTTGAGCTTTCACTTATATGAAAAGTAGAAACTCGCGCAATTACATATAAAATTGAATAAGTTAAAAAGAAGTATATTACATATAAAACACAATCATCAATAATCATTCATATAATCGTTTACAAAATAGGGCAAATTCACAATCTTATCCTTAAATTATATTTCCGCAATTAAACAATACACATGGGTAAGATTGTAAATTTACCTCGTTTTGTAAAAGAATACCTAAATAAACATCTACAAATAATATTTTCTTTGGAAAACTAATGCAAGAACCAAAAGTTAGGAAGGGCAGAGATGAGTTTGAGGGCACTTATCGTATGTTTATCTTTTGCTTTTTTTTTTTTTCTTTTGGAGGGGGAATTAATTTTTAAATTTTAATTGAAAATAGGTAGAATTGGAAATTTGAGGTTGTGACTAGATTTATTCAAAAAAATTTTATTTATATTTATGGCTTAAAAATCCTCCAAAGTCCTTTTAAATCGATCTAAATAAGAACATGAGCTTTTGATGAGGGAAATCCTTTGAAATCCAAATTGAGGATACTAGTTATGAAATTCTAAAATCAACTAAATCAATGTTGGGAATACCCCTACGAAATCATGTTTTAATCAAGTGAAAATAGAGTAAGTGATATTTGATTATTTGAGTAGTAATTTTGTGAGGTTGAATGATTTAATGCATATTCTTTTAGGAAAATTTAAAAGATCTAAAAATGCATTACTATGACCAAATAAATCATAAATCATCATTAAAGATAAAAATGTGAACCAAAATGAGAATCAAATGCGATTTTCATTATCATCGATAGTAAAAAAGGTTTTCTCCCTTTACAAACGTAAAAAGTAATAAGTAGTCCATCTATTTTTACCGTCATCTTTCAATTCCAAATTTCTTCCTTTTCATTCTCTTGCATTCTACTACTACTAATATTATTAATATAGAAGTAGTTGTTGTTCTTATTACTATTATTATTATAATTCTCACCCGTGCGTTGCATGGGAATAGTAATAATAATATAAAAATTTGAGTAGTTAGTCTCCGTCAAACTTACATAAAAAATAACACATTTATCAATAGATATAAATATTTGAAATGATAGGTCTGCAAGTGATCTCCCGCAAAATAGGAATATAAAAGGCTAATTGACACTATCTACTCCCGACCTTTTGTATTTCTACGTTTTTCGTCCCTAGCCTTTAGAAATTGATTTTTTACACTCAATTCTCACTTTTTTTTTGCGCTATTTACTCTGTAACTGAAAATGACCATAATACCATATAATTGCTAACTAAAAAATCTAGTAGAATAAAAATAAATAAAAACACAATAATAACATGATTTGGTTGCTTTTTAAAAAATTTGAATTAAATAAAAATCAAAGCAAAAAAAAATCAATATCAATAAAAAGTTTTCACACCCATATAAGTGCTCTTGTGGCACATCTATTTCCCGTATATGTATGTCATGTGACCGATGTATTCACATGATGTGCATACATACAATTACATAAGATATAAAAGAATGTATATGGGTGTTAGAATATTACTATTAAAATTAATAAGCTTGTTTGTTTATTTTTATTGCTTTTTATGTTAATTAAAGTCGGAGGGTATTATAGTCCATTATAGTCCAATAGGATTAGAATTGAGGGCAAAGATTAGAATTGAGGACAATAATACTAATTTCTAAAAGTTAGGGACAAAAAAATGTAGAAATATAAGGACTCTGAATTTGGACGCAATTCGAGCCACAAAAGAAATAAAAAATTGAGTCTCAAAATAAAACAATTCAATTCCATAATTTTCATAGACATGTTCTAAGTAAACGTAAATTCTTTTGGAAAGATAGATAACAATTGATATCAATATGTTGGCTTCGAAATTTGATAGAGGATAAGGTAAGAAAAAAGTGAGAGATAAATAGAATCGCAGCGAGATCTAAGGCTAAAAAAACTATAAAGATATATTAATAAGTGATGAGATCGGAAGAGCATCACCAATTTTCTTAATGTGTCTAATAATAGACGAGAAAAAAGAAACAAGTTATCCTATTAATGTACAAATCATTATTATTATTATTATTATTATTATTATTATTGCATAGCATAAGTGAGACTCTGTCCCACCACCATCACCACCACCTTCAACCTTCTATTCTTCTTCCATTACAACCTTTCTCATGTATTTTCTTTCTGCATTTCAATATTACAATCTATATTTTATATATTAATTAAATAAAAAGAGTTGTGCTATCTTTGTACCGCAGCTTTTTGCCAAAAACTCTGTTTTTTTTATTCATTTTTGCTTTATCCATTTATCATTTTAAAATAAGATTCAGCGTTAACTCTTCCGATCTCTAATAGATAATTATCATAATTTTATTGTTTAAATTATAGATAAATTTGATTATCCAATTGTCTAACATATTTTAAATTTTTAGTTTATAGTTAATAGAAATTAAATATATATATATCGTTAATTTAAGCGAATTGAAAATTATAATTGTAATTTTTTTAATTTTCCTGTATAAATAAATATTAATAATTACGACTATTTTATATATGACTGCTTTTATGTATTATTAATTTATATAATCTTCATGTTATATGACTTTATTGGTTTCGAATAAGTAATATTTTTAGAGTACACGACACTGCCCAATTAATAATTATTTCGTACAATGTCATTTATTTAAACTCGTGTAAAAAATAAAATGATATTTATTTGCATTAACGATGACAATCGGGTTAACGTTTGTTGTAAACTATAGTTACCTTAAAATAATAAGAAAAAAATTACATTATTATTTAGTTGATATTTAAAATCAATTGCTTCTTATTGGGTAGTATAACCTTATAAAATATTACCGTACAAAAAAAAAATATAAAATTTCATATTATTTATTTTTTAAAATAATTTGATATATATTCTTCCCGTGCACCGCACGGGTGAGAATCTAGCAATATTTACCGTAATTAGTATTTACTTTCAAAATCCTAATTTTTATCTAATACCACATGTCTAAGGAAAAAATTATGGTATTTTAAGAGTACCATAGACCTATTACTCCAGCAAATTTTTTAACACGTGTAATCTTACTAGTTTCACCTTAACCACTCTACACTTCACGTAACACTTTTTACTTCTTCAGATTTGCTTTTTCTTTGACCTTTTTTCTTCAACTGATTTTCTCCATTTTTTTGGCAATCATTTCTTCTCCTGTATACTCTAATTGACTTTTTTCTCATTTCTTTTCATTCAATGTTTGACCCCCCACATTTTCTTTAGGTCTTTCATTGTGATTTCCCAATTTAATATTAGTATATAAATTTCATTATGGCCGGAATTTCACGTTTTGCTGGTTTATTTATAATTATAAAACTCTTTTTTCCTGCTAACTTAAATAACGACAAGAAATTTATTTTTTAGCGTAAATTTTACAAAGGTTTACAACTTTTGTAAAAAATAATAATTTTATTCCTTGCCTTTTTTAAAGTATGTAGGTCTCCAACCTTTCAAAAATATATACAACAGGTCCCTACATACTATTTTTGCCAATTTTCATTGTTTATTTTTTATATAAAGACAATTTTACCCTTCATTTAAATTAAAAAATAAGAAAACACAAATTTTAAAAATTTATTTTAATCTTTCTGCTGCTTTCTCTTTCACACACTTATTATACATATTTATCTGTATATCATTTTCACATCCATCCACTTAACATAAGTTATACATACACATTGTTCACTATATTATTTTTTTCATTCACTTACCTAACACCACCATTGCCTCTAATGTTATAGTCTCTTTCGGCAATGAACTGTCTGAAATTTAAACCTAAATAAGGAATGATATTTGAGACGTGATTGACACTCAAGTCATAAAAATTGAAACGATTTAAAATGTATGAATTTTTCTTAAGAAATAAATTGAAGGTTTGAATTATTGGTAAAAAAATGGAGGATTTCTTCCTCCTTTTATTTCCGCTACGACCTTTCTTATTTCAAATTTTTGCATATACATATACTAAAAATGAAAGGTAAATCCCTATTTTATTATTTTTAAAGACAACTTAAGTGGATACCTTATCGTTCCTCACTCTGAAAAAAATAGCGAGGGAAAAACGATAATATATTGATCAATGTATATGTATAGCTTGTGTTAAGTGAGTGGAGGGGAAAACGATATACAGATAAATATGTATAAGTGTGTGAAAGAGAAAATAGTAGATATATCAAAATAAATTTTTAAAATTTGTGTGTTCTTTTTTTTAATTTAAATAAAGGATAAAATTGTCTTTATAGAAAAAGTGAACAATGAAAATTGACAAAAAGAGTATGTAAGAACCTTTTGTGCTATTTCTGAAAGGTTAGGGACCTACATTCTTTAAAAAAAATGTTAGAAATGAAATTGTTACTTTTTATAAAGTTTGGAGACCTTTTGTGAAATTTACCTTTTTCATGGGTATTTTCACTTTAGGTCCTCAACCTTTTGATTTTGTATTAATGTTGTCCTCATTCCTTCTTTTGGGCCTACTAGGTCCTGACATTTCATTTATTATCGTATTATATCCCCACTTTTTCATCCCCAACCTTTCAATGTTCACCATTAACCCCCTATCAATATGACTATTATACCCTTGATTCTTTATTTTCATTATAGGTCCCAACCTTTCAATTTGTACATAATTTTATCCACATTAATTTTTTGAGCATATAAGACCTATGACTTTTCATTTATTGTTGCGTTACGTTCTTGATAGCACTTTCCACCCTCAAAATTTCAATTACTAATGTTAATTCCTATTAAATTACCATTCTACATTTAATTATTTAAATAAAAATAAAAAGTAAAGAACAATACAAAATAAAAACTCCATCAATCCTAACCCATAATGGTTCCTAATTTGAGTTTTAAAAAAAAATCCGATCTCGAAGTCAGTGTAAATATCGGATCGGATTTTCGAATTCATTATGTATCATGTAGTGGATATAGATCATAGTGGATCCACACAAAAAAATCATTTTCAATTTACAAAAATAAAACTAAACCTTAATGGGCTAATTCTAATTTTGTATGGATCCAAAATTGGTGGATCAGATCGAATTGAGATGGATAACAAATCGGGGGCAAATTAGAGTGCAAATCACAAAGGGAGACTAGAAATTAAATTAGAATTAAACTATTAGGTTTTTAGGCGCATCTACTCAATCCATATTCGCCATGTTATTTGTGGTAGATAAAGAAATGAGATCCAATTCCGTACGCTAGTACTTAGATCGATTACTTTCTTCGACGCATATTTGATACCTATCGAGACCGTTATAGATCAATTTTTTTATTATCATTATTTCCAGTTATTGTCATTGGGTTGTGTTGGAGTGTGTTAGAGTGGGTGGACTTCTTATTTTATATTATTATTTATTTTTTATTTAAATTAGTAATGGTATTAACAGTAAAAATTAAAATGTTACGTATGGAAAGTGTTAATAGGGATATAACACGACAAAAAAAATGAAAGATTGAGGTTCCTATGCACTTAAAAAATAATGGAGATAGAATTGTATCAAAATTGAAAGATTCGTTTTGCTTTTTTGTTCAAGGCTCTTTCAGAGCAGAATGAATATGTGCTTAAGTGGAAATAAACAAACAAAGGTATAATAGTCAATTTGATAGGGGTTAACAGTGAAAATTGAAAAAATGAGAACGAAAAGTGACGTTTAGGACATAATACGATAATAAATGAAAGGCTGAGGACCTAGTCGGCAAAAAAAAAGAATGAGGATAACATTGATATAAAGTTGAAAATTTGGGGACCCATAATGAAAATTACCCATTTTTTATCTACTAAGATTGTTTTGCTTGTGCTGATTCCTTGAATTTAATAAGATGGACAAAAATGTATATCGTTACACAAAATAAATTCATGTGAAAATCCTTAAACGGATCGAAATACATATCGTCGCACATAATAAATTCATGTGGAATCCTCAAGTATTAATTACCTCTGTTCCAAAACATTAGTCCAGTATTCCATTTTAGATCGTCTCAAAAAGATAGTCCAGTTGCTATATCAAGCATGTATTTAATTTTTCGTTTTCATGTTTGCACCTATTTAATTAACAAATTTAATCTATCTTGGTACATACAAATTTTAGAGAAAAACATTCTACAAATTTCAATTTTTATAATTTAAGGTCATTCACATGTATATAACCATTCAAATTCTTTCTCAATAATTTATATTGATAATTATTCCCACATCATTAATTAGATATGAAGGTTAAAATTGGATGAACACTTACAAAATAATACTCCAATAAAATTACCTACCATTTCTTAATATACGTAAAATGACCGACCGTCCTATCTTTGTGGGATAAAGGTAGTAGTATGTTAGATGTGATTAAAAAAGACAAACTAAAAAACAGTAGCTAATTTAAATTTCACTTTTCGACAACCACACCATACAGACTTGTTGATACGCTCCACTCCTTGTACCTCTAACTTACTTAAAGTGTAACATGAGACGACGATTAATTCCAACTAAACAAACCCACAAAACTTCTACATGAGATACAGATACCTGCAATTAGACTAAAATCTAATTTTAAAAACAACATAGATCTTAAAATTAAACATCAACACAACACGGGGGTTTAAGATGACGGCAACAATCACAGATAAAATTAAAAAGCTCCATACATTCAAAGCTAATAAAAAAAATTCACCATGATAATTATTTGTAACATTAAAAATTGAGAAAATTTATGTTGTTATGAGTTAATAATCCTATACTATAAAAGAGTGAAGCCGAAATCAATGTTCCCTGTAACAGTAATGGAAAACGGCGTCGTTTTTTGCATCTTTGTACGGTTGCGCCTAAACGGCGTAGTTTTTGGCCCTTTTGTCCTTTCTCCACTTTACCCCTGAAAAATAAATAATGCAATTATCAGATGAGCTCATTTGCCCTGTGTTTTCTTGCGCCACGATCTCTATCTCTCTCTCGAGCATTCTCCCGAATCTTCTTCTATATCTAACTATTCTTTTTGGTGTTTCCTTTCTTTTTCTTTCGATCTTGGATTTTGGTTTCTGTTAACCTTTTTTGTCATTGATACCCGGCTGTTTTTTGGTTCATTTTGGTGCTGTTCAAAATCAGGTTGTTTTCTGGTCCGTTATCTTGCACGTATCAGTGTCACAATCGTCTCAGAAAATTAGGGGAAATTAGCCCACTCTTTTGGGTTCTGCAAACCTGGCCTCAAAATTGGGCATCTGTGAGTTCTTCAAGTGATTCGTCTTTGTTATCACATGATTAGTGAATTTCTTGTATAATTAAGGCATGGCTTTATGTGCGTGGCTTTTAAGAGGTTTTTTTATCTGTTAGTTTTTAGTTGTTAGAAAACGTCAATTTTTTTTCTTTTTTAATTGGTTGTTGAATTCTGCATATGAGATCTCTTTTGAACTTTTATGGCTTAGTTTGAAAATATGTTTTCAGCTTTATTGCTTGTTCATTTGTTTGTAAAATAATATCTACCTTTTCATATTTATAAGTGGTTCTGCATGCTCTTTACCTTTATCAAGCCAAGTGCTAACATATCAAGATTTTTGGTATCTTTAAATGTGTGATTTTGCTATATTTCATGATTGACAATACGTCAATGTTGACAGTATGGTTAATTTTCTCATGTATCTAAGTTAGGTCACATTCGTTTGGCCTTGCACTCCATTAATTAAAAGGAGTTGGACCGCTCAGTGCCTCTTGTTTATCCAAAAGTCCACACTGTGAAATCTGTTTAAATAAAGAATGTGGAATTATGAGGTTGCTTGAAGAATGTGGCTGTAAATCAGTGTAACTATGTCTCTCTTGATAAGAATGGTGTTGCTTATTGTGATTTCAGCTTCTTCTGTTTTTATGATCTTTTGATAAGTAACTGGAGTTAAGAATGTTAATTTATTGGATTTATGTGTTTAGTCAAATTTGCATCCAATCGAGATCCGGCATGATTTTAGTTAAAATTGGTGTGCATTTTGCTTTTCCCCTAAGTTGACGAAAATATAGGATGATCAAATTCCTCTAATCGAGCTAGCTAGAGCTAATATTTAGCATTGATCTTCTATTGATTAATTGGATTCCACAAGTAATTGCATTATTTGCAGATATATTTATGTATTACATGCAAATTAAATACTTGAATGTGTTTGATTTTTCCATTTTCTCTAATATAGATAAGTTGAAAGTTTGGATTTTGTAAGAGAATTTTTCTTTTGTATTTAATTTTTTTCTCTCCTATTTGCTTGTTGTTTGGTGTGCTAACTGCTAAGAAATGGATTAGAAGAAAATAAAATCATTCATCTTTTGTTGCATATTCATTTGCGTTCAGTTTTCTTGTGAGGTTTTTATAAACCCAACCTCAAATTCAAAAGGCTCTCACTTGATTAGTGGATTCCTATTGCTTTTCTTTTAAATCAAATATGTGAGAATTTTGTCCGTTACTTGTATTGCATATGGCTAAACTATAACCTTTATCTAAGGCGATTAATTGATGCTGTGACAGTCAAATATCTTTGTGTTCTCTACTTACTAAGTATATTAAGGCTCTCTTGGCCTGTTGGATCTTTATATTGTTCTTGTTGTTATTGCTTTCCAATTAACCACGTTCTTTTTACAACTTCTGTTCTCTCACCTATTTTTTGCTTGTTTCCTTCTTTTCCAGTATAACTGAACTAAATCTTTATTTAACATTCAGGACCAATCTGAGAATGGTAATCCCCCAATGGCAAAAAGGTATGTCCGTCGGCAATAATTTTTACTTCTTTTTAGGCCACGCTTCTCTTCTCTTCCCCTTCCTCTGAATATGTAGAGCTTTTATCTACTTCCTGTCAATGATAAATTGGTTGCATAAAAGTTTTCAGTCCAAAAGTCTGATATGTTAAAGATCAGTTTTTTATTGGTAGTGGGACAGAATTATAAAAATAATTTTCTACTGGTTGTTGGCTTTTTAGCAGCCATATACTTTAGGACTAAGATTAGTACAACGCTAACATTTTTTGCAATTAGAGGAATGTGAAGCTTAATCCTACGATAAGGTCAACTGGAAAGCTGAGGCAAGCAAATTTTCCCTAAGTGGAACTTTATTCACAACTTCACAATCATAAGGTCAGGATTTGCTTCTTCCAACAACGTTCCCTCGTGGGTGGGAAAGGTGAAATGGAGTTTGCATAGCACAAGTTAAGATATCGAAAGAAGACAATTGTACTACCCACTATCAACAAGAAATTCTCCGACCGTGGGTACTCTTTTTTATTTTTCACCTTTGTTTTTTAAGAACCCATTTTTTTGTCTTTATGAAGTTGCATGCTTTGATTAAATCAAATAAAATAGCATAAATGTTGTATAATTTGGTTCTTTGCTTTCTTGTTGACATTGTGTAGATTCTTGATTAAGGCTTTTAGATTTGTTGAAAACTTATTTTATGAAATCACTTGATGGATTGAAATTGTTTGTTAATTTTTTGATTTATCATCACACTTTTTCAACTAATGATATGATGGTAGAGGGTGTATTTGATGGAACTTGAATGTAGTGTTTTACACTCTCATTTGATCAAATCCAATGAGAAGAGTTTAATATAAGTTACTTTGTTTAATTTGAGATCACTGGTCTCTCTCTCTCTCTCTCTCTCAATTCCATTGAAATTCCATGAAGATGACTAGGTCATATTTGTTCATAAAAAATAATAGCATTAGTTGCGTATAACAGTCCCACCAATACAAACAATGACTATGCCCCCTCCCCCCTAGGCCCCCTTTCATTTTAAGTTCAGCTCTTATTCTCTTTCATGGCATATATATTTGTCATCAATACACCAATTCTTATTTTCCCCTTATCTTACTACCTCTTATCTTACTACTTTCTGTTGAGGACATTCTCACTACTTACTGCTGGGGTGAAGGTGACGGGAGACTTAGTAGTTATGCTCACCATGTATTTGGCATTGATAATTCAAGACTATCTACTCCACTGAACATTTGTACCATCAATGTTCACCACTCTTTTGTGCTGTTGTGTTATTCATAAAAGAAGCTTTATTCTACTTTATTATGAGATAGATTTTGGGGGGTGTTGGTTGGTTTTTGGGTTGGGGGTGGCTTTAGCTTATTATTAGTAGATACTTTGATGTTTCTCCATTGTGATTTTTTCATCGCTATATGCACTTTTAGCAAATTACTTGAATATTGGAGTTGCATGAACTTGAACATTCCTATGCATATAACAAACGCAATCAACTATTGAATCCACGCGGATTGAAGCAAATGGTAAACTAAAACACGCGCAACGCGCGTACCGCACTAGTATATATAAAAGTACGTATCAAGGAAAATCTTTTTAGTTTCCTTATTCACTACTATGATTATTTAAAAGCTAATTATATTTAACTAGGTATAATGCTCTTCGTGCAAGATAGAATGTGCGGTATCAATTTGTAATAAATGTGGTATCAATTTGTGAATTTTCACATTAATATATCAAAGAGTTAATCTCACAAAATGTCCCTAACCTTTGAGTTAAGAATCAGTTAGGTTCCTGACTTTTTTTAAGACTCTCCTGGGTCTCCAACCTTTCATAAATGAGCACGATAGGTCTTTTGTGTCACTATTCCTTTAATTTTTGTAACAAAATGACCGTCATATCCCTCAACTTTTTAATTTTTAAAAAAAAAAAATCTAAAATTAAAAAAAAAAACCCAATCCACCCTACCCTCCCCCTCTCATTGCCGCCGGAATACTGCTGTTTCTGGAAGCCAAAAAGGTGGGGTGAATCCCCACCCTCCATTTTGGCTGTCAGAAGGGGTGAATCCCCACCCTCCAGCAAAAAATGCTACATCAGTGCAACCAGTAGTCGCCATTGAAAGAAGAAGGGGGTGTGAAAGAAATATGGTTTTCACCATGAAATTCTTCATGGGGCAGCATCAAGGGTAACCTACTTTAGGCCATTCATAATTCTCTAAGTAGGGTTGGTGTTGGGGTTATGTTCAGCTGTTCAAGCCAGCATACAAAGAGATGATCATCATTTCTCTTAACCTGAAATCTATATATACTTAAAAGTAATATAGTTTTCTTTCTCTGTTTTCCCGCCCAAAATTACTTTTAAATCCGATATTTGTATCTTGGTCATTGGTTTACCTTTTAATCTTAGCCCTTGATTAATTTTTTTTATCTTTTTATTATTTTCAAGAATTATATATAGATAATTTAATAGGTAAAGAGATAATCATAAAACATGAATTCAAAATCTTTGGGTTTTTATATACATATCCCCATATCAAACTTAGCTTTCAATTACTATAGAATTTGAATACTAAATCAAACAATCAACATTATTGGAATAGATGTCCCATTTTCATCCAATTCCTTAATGATAATTGTAATGATAATTGCTAACTAACCCAATTAATGATATTTTTCCGTCATTTGATCTAACTATTACTCACGGTTTAATCATTAGAAAACCCTAAATTATGCAACTAACATTACTTAGTCTTTTTACCATTTTCAATCAACTTTTTTCATTTCATACCTTATATTAAATTTTGACCTATTTTATCATCAACTCATCACCCAACTGCAGACGAAATTTCAGTCACTTTCTTAAGCCAAAAAATTCAACCAAATATTTAATTTGTTTTTTCAAGCTATTAAAATTATTTCGGGAGGCCTTGCACATGATAGTATAGTCATTCGATCTTCACCAACCCTCGCAGTTCACCAGCTACAGAACTTCATTTGGAGTCGACATTCGGCCTCAGTCCTAGAATGATTTTTTTCAGGTGGTGTCCAAACTCTTTCCTTAATTTCTATGCTCGCCCGAACTATAGTTTATATGTTATTAATGTAATATCAATACAATCAAAATAAATTAGTTTGCTTGTGACTCTTATGATTATTTATTGCTAACTAATGGAAATTTTAAAGGTAACCATGTTATTAGTATTTTATTATTTCATCCTCAATATCAAATGTTATTATATTCTCTTTTAATTCAAGATCAATGTTGCATGAAAAAAGGTAGATTGTGACATATCAATCACTGTATAAGAATACCAAATTCTTCACCTGTGCGGTGAGTTGTGAAATCAGTTTTTTTCTTTTTTTTTTAAAACAGTTTTTAAATATTTTCGCAAGACTAATTGTGATAATTAATATTTCATGTAATTGAGTTTGAGATTAAACTTTGTGTGATTTATGTAATGCTTCTCCACTGTAAAAGTTTTTTAAGCTTCATATGTTTTCCATGTGTATTGATCCGTCTAATGATTTCTTTTTGAAGACCTCTTATTTATAAATGGAAAATTTTTCGATGTCACTTTGTATCTTTTTTATCTCAATACACAAATGTGATGAGTCTGTTCAAACATTTTATTTTGGCTGCACGTGGACTGCTTATTGTGTATGTGTGCAAATCTTTGTTTAAATGATAGATTTTAGCAAACTTTCTTCATTAGTTGCACAACTTATTTTTAATTGAATATTAATATTTTGAAATTAATGTAAAATAATTTATTAAAAAACGTTTTTAAAGACAAAAAACACACACACACACACACATTTGAAGTCTGACCTTACCATGACGATTATGTTTATAAATAATGAATTTAAATATTAAGTTACAAATAATTTATTCGAGTCTTTGATTTTTTATTAATACAGAAGCATTAATCAATCAATGTTTTCTTAAATTGCAAATAAAATAAGATATAATGTTTTAAAGGAATCGTCTCAATTCTCATTTATGTGCATTAAATTAATTATGGACGCATTGTAACATTAGATAACCATTGTTTTGTGTATTTTTTTTCAACTTCTCATGTTGCACTAATGCATAATTGGTTGTGTATTTGCTAATTATTGAGGCATTTGATCTGTCCTTTGAGCGTTTATCTATCGAAGTTATTGTCAAATTGATTGATTTAGAGTCACCGCGATTTGGAATGAGACAATTTTTTAACATCTAATTTAACAGTTATAAAAAAAAAAAATCATTCGTCCAGATGAATATTAAATTGTTTATTTTATTTTGTCCATTGTTCTTTCATGGTAACCTTTACATGACACAGACTTTATATACGTCAATACATGACAATACTAATTATATTGTTAGTTTGATTTCTATATTAGCTTTAAAACATTTCACTCGTGTCAAATCAATGTTTGAGTACATTAATCATTTAAACTATCGGCATTTTCATAGTTGAATCGACTTTTATATAACTCATTATAAATATAATCTATGGTTTTTTACACCCTTATAACTGAATTTAAATTCTTTAATATTTGTTAAATGAACCCACGGTTTATGAATTTATTAAAATGTTATATTGTTATTCCCAGATTAACTCTCACTCTGTCAGATATTAGACTGTGATTCATCTTTCAGCAGAGACAGTTCCGGTTGATGGTATGTTATGCGATGATTATTAACAAGAGTCAAGGTCAATCTCTCAAGAATATTGGTATTTTCCTTCGGAGACCTGTGTTCACCCATAAGCAGTTGTATGTAACCGTTTCGAGGGTCACAAACCATGGTGGGTTGAAGTTTATGATATGTGACAACAATGGTGACCCTAACAAGTCTACGTTGAATGTTGTTTAAAAGAAGTTATTCAACAATTTATAGTCATATGTTTTCTCTAACCGTTAAGTATGTAAATTTTAATTTTATGCCAGCTCTATAATTCTATTATGTAATGTTTGACATAATTAACTCAATTTTGCTTGTTGAATACAGGTTATCTTGAGGGCTCCCCCGTGCTTTCAACATGTAATAGTTTCTGGAATAATAATTATTGTTCACTATCTCGTTCACTCTGAAACTTGCAACACTAAAGCAGGTGAATTCTAACGTTAACCTTTTCAAATGACTATGTTGGATTATTCTTAATACATTTATATATCATTTTTTGTTGAAACACATGATAGATGTTTAACAATTTTTACACAATCATAGATTATACTATTTATATGATGTTTATTTTACAAAACATCTCGTGCAACGCACAGGTGAAATTACTAGTGAACTCTGAATTAAACAATTGGACCTCTAATTTGACACTTATTAGAGCCAAGGATTTGGTTTTGATTCAAATCGAACCATTTTGTCATGGTTTAGGTTTAGGTTTAGGTTTTAATTTTCTAAACCGTTTCAAACCGCCAACTGGCCAAATTTAAAAAAAAAAAAAAAATTCATGACATTGTCCATGATCACCTATTCAATTTCTAATAAACCTAGTTAAATATAAACACATTTCATTTCCTTTTTGAATTCCAACCAATCACGATTCCTCTATTGGTTATTCTCCAACAAAGTCTCAAACTTAAATCTCATCATCTCATCTTACCCCTTATCAATTTAATGTTATGCCAATTCGTATGTGACAATGATATTTATTAGAAGTACCAACAAAGAATAATTTAATTGGTTTCTTCACAACTTTTTATTTTTAGATTACCATTTTATTTTCTTGTAATAGTATCATTTTTTTCTCTGTATTGTAAATCTACTTATGTAATTCTTTTACTAATTACTTACCAACATTACTTTTACATTTACAATTAAATGTGAAATGATATAAGATACAATTTTTGGCAATTCATATTTTGTTTGTTGTATAATACCACACATAATATTTATTGCAATTAGTCTTTATACTCTAATTCAAAGGTCCTGGATGAATAGTTATTTCTTAACTCATTTAGAACGTACTAATTTTTTCCGTTGGCAAACCGAGGTTTGAAACCGCACCAAACCGCAAAAATATGATTTGTTTTGGTTTGATTTGGGAAAAATCCAAACCATTTTAAATGGTTTGGTTTGAGATTTGATCAACAGCTTACACCCCTAGTTGGTCTTTAGTTATGCTCACGTGGCTTCAACTTGAAAGGAGAAGGGGGTGTGAAAGAAATATAGTTTTCACCATGAAATTCTTTAGGGTACAACATCAAATTCAAGGGTAGGCATAATGTCTTTTAGCCTGAATGAACTCTGAAATTAAGCAATTGGACCTCCAATGTGACACTCATCAGAGCAACTTTGCTAGAACCTAACTACTCCCAGAACCACATTAAATGAACTCGTCCCCCACATCCAACTATAAAAATGCAATACTGGTGC
>CAVNYN010245107.1:0-15907 GCA_963692815.1 Nyctanthes arbor-tristis | reverse complement strand
GTGATTTGGCTAAGTGTTTTGCCACAATTTGATGTGTTCTAGAGGGTTCTATGTAAAGTTAGGTGGAGAACTTTAAGTGGGTTTGAGTAGTTACTATCTTCGCTAGTGGCCTTCTTGATCAATCATTCGAAGGTTTGATGGATTGCTGGTTGAGGCTGATGATTTATGAAGCGTCAGATTGGGCTCGTGAGTTTGATAATTAATAGAAAATATGTAAGTCATATAAAGTAATAAAAACCAGTCAAATCAAATGTGACTTGACTTGGTTGTTTTGTATTAGTTCTCAGATTCCATAGAAACACTGGGTAGTTGAGATAGCGTCAAGAGTTGTTTGATTTCTTCCGTTAATAGTAGTTAAAATTATAATTAGAGAAATAGAAGATTAATAATGTATATGGTTACATGTTACATAAAAAGTTTATACAAGCAGTCCACTAGCTAGGATTTACCCATTCAGTTAATATATGTGCATTGTCCGACTTTTTTATTAATAATTTTTTTTAAATGACTATTTTATTAATCTATATATACTTAAAAGTAGGATAGTTTCTATTTAACTTTTTCCATCGGGATATTCCATTTTGGCCATCGGTTTAATCTACTAATCTTGACCATTGATTTCTATTTTACTTTTTAATTTTATTTACCTTTTTAATTTATACTAATTTATAGATTCCCCTTTTTATCTTTCATTTCCATTTTTTTCATTTCCTATTTTTTTCAATTTTTAATTCAATCACTAAATCAGATTTCATTTTATCTAAAAATATCTCTATCTTTATCCACATTTTCCTTTTTTCCTCTAATAGAATATTCATTGTATCTAAGAACTTTCTCAAATCCCTCTCACTCTACACTTAAAATTTTCACTCTTTATCTTAAGCAATTTTATTTTTCAATTGATTTTCTTAATTTTTTTTTCAATTTATCTTACAGCTTCGGATAACTTCTCGATTGGTTCTAATATTCGCCAATGTTCAGAAAATTAGACCTGTCATCGAATCAGAAAACCTAATAGTTCAAGGTCATTAGACCAATTTTAATTAAATAATTGAAAAATTAATTTTTACCTAAAATAATGCTAAAATTTTATTCTTTTTTTAAGTGCCATTGAAATTATGACTTTGATTATAGAAAGGGAATCCCACATTGATTATTTAGTAAAAAAATTGAGGATCTACACATATATTAAGTTATTTGGAGAAGGGTTCATGATAGGGTATTAATTTATGGCCGTTAAAATTTCTAAAAAGTTCAAAATTTTAATATACCATTATTGAAATTTTGAACTTTTTAGAAATAACCATATCCACTTTTATCTCATACCGTCAAATTATTTTCCAGACTTACTCCAGTAATTGCAAATGTTTAGAAAATAGACCAGAAAAGCTAACAGTTCAAGGCCCTCGGACTGATTTTAATTAAATAATTTAAATAAATAAATAAATTTCTACCTAACATAATGTGGAAAAAAAAAACATAAACATCCGATTTTAAAATTTTTTTATCTTTATTGTTTAAAAATATTGAAATTTTATTCCCTTTTAAAAAGCAATTGAAAATGTAACTTTGAGAATAGAAAGAAAAGGAAATCCAATATTGTTTATTTAATAAAAAGAATTGAGGATTTATGCTTATATTAAGTTATTTGGAGAAGAGTTATGCATAATGGGCCTTTAGCTTATAGGTCTTAAATTCTAAAAATTTTAAAATTTTAATGGATCATTATTGAGAAAAAGTTTATTGTGAACTGTATTCGTCTTTATCTCACACCGTCGAATTGTTTTCCTGATTGATTTCAGTATTCGTAGATGTTCAGAAAACCGGACTGCTCATCAAATCTGAAAAGCTAACAGTTCAAAGCTAACATTAAAATATTTATTTTTATAGTATTTTACCATAATACCTCTGACTTTGATGGTAGAAATAGACAGAATCCATCACAAGGGCGTTAAGTGTAATACTTTTGAAAGGTTGGGGACCCACAAGAGGAGAATCAAAGGTTAAGGATGTAATCTATGAAAAGTTGAAAGGTTGGGGACATTAAGTGTAATTAACCCATAAATATTAATATTTTGCATATAACCGTACTTTTTCAATTAAACGTACCATATGTGCTCTTCCGATCTCTTCTGAAATTTTCAATGGTAAATTTTTTCAAATAAAGCGGTTAAAAACAGAAGTATAAACCACCAAGAATTGATCCCGATACTGTGTAGCATAAGGTTACCCTGCAAATTTCAATAGTGGCAATTTCTTATCCTTGTTTCGTATGCAATGACAATAAATAAAAGTCAAGGTCAATTGCTTACTAATAGCAAACTTCCCTTAAAGAAACTGGTATTTAGTCAATGCAATTGTATGTTGCAGTCTTCAAAGTCTGAAGATAGTGATACATGGTAACAACGATTATGAGAAAAAGTCCACATGCTTTCCACCATTTAAGCCATGACTCTCACATTCTTTGTTTCCATGTTTCTCTCCTTTGTCTCTCACCTCACCTGAAGCTTCAATGATATACCATGGACCTCCTTTGACAGTGTTCGACAGCATCGGGAGCGCCAAATTACTGTTGCTCGTCTTCCACCTTTAGGTTGTTACGGGATAATCTATTCCCCTTCTCTATAATTTACTTAATATCTTCTTTATATTGGAACCCTAGACTCTAGAAAATTGCCTTATCTATTTCTCAATCACCATATATTTCCCAGTTTCCTTGTTGGTTAAGTCTTTTCCTCCCCTTCTTTATCATTTTCAGTTTGGTTTGAAAGCAGCTAAAATCGCTACCTAAAATTTGATCTCTCTAGGCACAAACATTGAGAATTTGCTTTCTTAGTAAAAAAAAAAACCTTCAAATGAATTAGGCAATGTACTCTCAATTTCGTTTTCCCCTTAAATTTGTTGTTCTTGAAAATGCTTTGTTAGACGTAATTGCTGGTTTTTCCCTTTAGGTCATAGAATTTATTGATTTTCTATTTTTTAAACCCGATCCCACTATTTGAAGGTCTTGGACATGGGTTTTAGTTTTTTAGATTTTTATGAGATTTTTTGAGATCGGAAGAGCACACGTGTTGCATTTTGAGTCAATTCACATGATAAAGAGAATATTGAGGAGGTATGCATAGGAAGCTTTTTAGTGTATCATTAGATGTGAAAGAAACCACATGGTGTAAGCATTTGGCAGCATAATAGTGTCAAAACAGTCATTAGCAAAATGAAAGTCTTTCTGTTACGTTTTTTGGAGGAAAATCCATGACATTGGCTATTGAGCGCATCTCCAATGCTTGTGATGTCGTCTTGGGTCATGTAGAGGAGAAAAGTAGAAAAAAGTAGATTATTTTAATTGAAGAGGAATTGAAAGATGTGTAGGGAAAAAGAGGAAAGACTAAAAAAAAAAGAGGAGAAAGATAGAAATAAATTCAAAAATAATGATAAAATAGTAATGTTGAATGTGGGGATGAATGTGTGATTTTAGACTTGGCATGTGAGATGATGTAGAAAAAATGAGGATGAAATGGACTAAATGGTTGCTACGTCCCAATTTTCCTTATACTTTTGCTCCATGTGATATAGTGAAAAATGAGGACCTGATTAAATATGAACATAAGATGAAGGATTAAATTGTTAAAGTCAAAACAAGAAAAAAAAATGAAAGAACTCGTCTCCAAGGTGTTTGAGTGGGCTTGGCCCATTTGGCATTATGTGTGTGTGTTATATAGAACAAACAAACAAATCAACAAAAAAAAAAAAAGAATAAATAAATAAAATAAAGAAAGAAAAGAGAGAAAGACAGCGTGGTTCTGGCGCCTGAGAGAAAAAAAAATTGGAAGAATCTTAGGAAGAGGAAGAAGGAGAGCCAAGATCAACCAAGTAAGTATTATTGATCCTTATGCCTTGGATTTATATAAGTTTAGGAATGTAAATTTTATTGGGGTTTATGAAATTTATAGGAATCCACAATACTAGGTTGTAATTCTGTTTAATACATGTTCTGGAGGCATAAAATCATTAATTGGTTATGAGATTTAAGGTTCTTTATATCATTATAAGAATTTATAATTGGTTTGTATAAAAATGAAATTTTATGTGTAAGAATTAGTTGAAATATATATATATATACACACATATATAAGTTGGTGTTATGATTTGTGGAATGGTGTCATGACAATTGAGAAATTGGTGAAATTGAAAATAAATGCAAATAATGAATGACTTAATATTTATTAGCAGATGTGGAAATGTTAAAAGGCTAAGAAAGAATTTTATGTTAATGGAAAGGAATTAGTGTTGTTATTTAGTAGATATTCAAGATTTTAATATGTAATATTACTACAACTTCTAAGATGGAGTAAAGTCTCTAGGATAACCATATGAAGGTGACAAACATATATTTATTTCAAGAATGAAGAACTACTGAAGATTTAAAGAAATATAAGACTTGTGACCAAAAAGGGATTAAGTGTATCTAGCTCTCTTTATCTATGATAGAAGATGTGAATATTAAGGTGATTCTTAAAGATTAATTTTAACCATACAAAGGTAAGAATAAACTAGTATGATTTGGGCTTTAATGAAATGGAGCTTAGAGAGATATGGATTCAATTTCCAAGTTTAAGTGAAAAGCAGAATTTATTGAACTTTAAAGTGTGAAAATAAATACAAAAGGGCATCTTACACAATATTTGGAATAATGATATAAATAGCCATAACTATTGTTGACATGAAAGGTGTTAAGTGTTATTCATATTTCAAAGATGTGATCATATGGTAATAAAGATAATATTGACTTCAAGAGCAATTATATTATGGCTCTCTTTAAATAAAGAAATTATGGAGTTGATATGATTTAAAAAGAAAGAAATAAGATATGACTTTAAAGAGTAAATATGTGTTAATATAGGAATGAATTATATGGTGCTCTTCCGATCTAAGCAAGTTGAGACGTGCAATAAGTAAATGGAAAAAGAGGAAAGTGAATGATACAGAATGATCTGAAAGTTGCGAAAATATAAACTATATCGACAACAAGATATTTTGAGGAAAGGAATTGAAATAAGAGTCTTTATACTATGCTACGAGAAACATGAAAGGGGCTACATGTACATGGCTACTTAGCCGATGAGTGGAGTCTTTCCCCTTCAGATCGGAAGAGCAAATGAAATATGCCATGCTTTGATTTCACTGAAACTTGCACTGTTTATGATGAATGTATTCTATGAAATTTCAAAGATTGATGTTTCTTAGAAAAGTTATGTGGATTTCTCTTGGAAAAGTTTATGTAGAGTTTTATGCAAACATGATGCCATGATTTTTAGAGAAAATGAATGTAGTTTATCATGCTTCACGATTTTTAGAGAAATAGCTGATTTGAAACATGATTATGATGCATGAAAACCCCAAATTTGTATTCAATATTATGACTATGCCGTATACGGGCGAAGAGGCCTATGACTCAAGCTGACCAAATGAACACCGCTCAAGCGAAGTGGCCTACGTGCTAGCTGTGGCTCAAGCTGGTTGTTGTGCCGCCTAGGGTGAAAGGGTTATAAGGTACCTATGGCCCAAGCTGATGTCTACACGCATATGACTTGATATTATGATCATGAGATGTTGGATACTTTTTGGAGAAAATTCTATTATGATCTTGAAATGAAATGGTTTTATGATGTTTTCTGGTGAATTTCATGATGATTATTAAATGAATGATGTTCATGATGTTTTCTAGTGAATTTTATGATGATTATGAAATGAAAGGATATTCATAATGTTTTCCAACATGTGATGATTCTACAAATGTTGATGTTATACTAAATTTACATTTAAAGTCATGGAAATTCCCAAGTGCACTTGAATGTTTTATTCGAGATTTTATAAAAGTTATGTTTCGATTTTCCATAGCATGCTTAATTATAAAACTCCACCGAGTGGGCTTATTAGCTCACATGTTTTTCAAATGATTTGCTTTAAGATAGTAATTGGATATTTGGGCAACACATTAGTTTTGAGCCTGCTATTTTCAAAAATTGAGCCACTACTAAATGAAATTGATTTGCTATAAGATTTGCTAATCCTATAATTTATAAGGTTGACATGTATAAGTTTATTAACATATAGTAGGAAATTAGATGAATCATGTTTGGTTTAGTATATTACTTGATCTATGAGGTGATGTTGCTTATAATAAGAAATTATTAGTTTGTGGGAGGTTGATGTGTTGGCATTAGAAATTGATACAAGTTGGTTTTCTTAATAAAATGGGGGAGATGCTGTTGAATATTTTCTAGGATCATGAGTATGTGCACGAGCCTTGATGGTAAATTTTGACTTCTAGTTAGAATTTATCGTGGGTGCACGTTACACTTCTAGTAAGTTAGAGATGTTGGGAGTGGGCCGTGTCAGTTTACTATCTGAGCCAGGTTTGGGTATTTATGTTGCATTACGTTAGCATGCTTATGTCATAGATTTAGATAATCATGTAATGTGGTGCAAGGCTCACAGGTATAAGAAGTGTTGCCTCAAACTTCCATTGCTTCCCATAAAGGTAATGATAAAGAAGATGATGAAGTGTATGATTTAGTTTATGATGATATGTAATTAATGAAAATTCGCATGATATATATGACGAATGAAGTTTAGAAAAGAGTATGAAATTGGGGCAATTTGCACTAATGAAATATATTAATCCATTTCATCATGTGGAAGTTCTACGATGCATACCATCCATTCTTGTATAAAGGAATGCCAGATAGAATGAATTTATGAATATCATCTTAGAAATAAAAATAAGGCAAGTAAATGACAGCTATGAGAAGTGAAAGGAAAAACTCCAATAGATGTATGTTCTTACCATACCCGATGACATGGATTCTCATTCTCAAATTTTTTGTAAAGTCTATGCTCATGATCATTCAGTGCTTTAAAGATATCTTGAAAAGTGCAAATATTGTCTCAGATTAGGCAAAACCTGGCTTTCCTGATTCAAGCCTCTGAAATATATTCCATTACAATGTTATCCTAAGGGCTTTCTTCAACCACTAAGAACCCCTAGATAAATCAGTTTCTACTTCATCTCCTGTTGCCGAATGTTGTCCTTCTTACCTTTTTAATCTATCCTTCTTTGTAAAGAACTTGCATAGATTTTGAACTTGAAATTGATTGTCGCAAGACTATTCTTGAGAACAAGGAATGCCTTTGATGCCTTCTATAACCAAAATTTGATCTTATGAGACTAGATGTCCTACAAGGTTCTCAGACTCTATATTTAGTAAAATGTTGCGTAGCTATTGCTCTTCGAGTTTCTATCATGTGATGTGATTCTAACTTCTGTTATGTGCAGAGATTCATCCTTGCTAACATCATAATACTCACGATTACTACCAAATTTATCAATTACAAGTTTCCATATTCCTATAACCTTGCAAGTCAGTCCCAAAGCTCTGAAATTGCAAAATTGACTATGAAAGTTTCAGAAATTGTAAAACAGTATAGTTGCTGTATAAATACAAAGTCATCCACTTCGTTGAAGTTGCAGTACCTAAAGATTGAAGAAGCAAAATTATAGATAAAACATCATTTCATTTGTTTAAACCATATGACTTGAAAGATTCGTTAAAAGTGCCAGACATCTTTTATTTTCTTCATGTCCCTTGGAGCTTCAATTAAGCAAGGCAACATGTTCATGACCTCTTTCTTCTCCCATTTTAAACTGCTCCATGAATGTTATCCAATTCTTTGGTTACACTTTCTTCTGCACCAGTTCTTTTCTATTATCTTATAAAGAAGCTCCAATTGTACAATTTGATGGTTTCATTCATTACTAATGTCCTCAATTCTTTGTATGAATTGTGGATTAGAAAGTTCTATACAAGTTGCCCAAATGATTGAATTGGTCTGATTTTTTTTCCAATTTCATGTGGCATATAACTTGAAGAAGGTTCCCAAGTTAAATATCTTGTAGCCAAGACATCTTTGAATAAGATATTAAATTTTAGACATGTTTCAATCGCCTAATCAAAACTTTGATGTTCGAAATTCTTCCACCATAGTACTGTTGATTATAAACATGTCCTTATATAGGCTAAACCTAACCTTGTAACATGGGAGAAGATGAGCACTTAAGACACAATTTCAGTTTCTTTACCCTCCACTTGTTGCTTACATGAGTTGTTATTTCATTGGATCCCACCATGTAATAGTTCTTTTCTATTAAATCTACCCAAAGTTGCCATCATCTTTTAGTGCATTTATTTATTGTTCTCAATTTTTGGTAATCCTAAGCCCTCAAGTGAGCATAAAAAATCACTAATGATATTCTTCTATCCAGTCTAATTGAAGTGCCAATAGTTCTGGTTTTCACTAATGTTGTCTTCACAAAATTTTGGTAAAGGAATCAAGAGTTAAAACATTCCAAACTACTTTAATCCATCCTCAATTCCTATTAATTCTTATCATTGGTCATGAAGGGGTCTAGAAGCTTAGAACTATGGATACCTACAAGAGTCTTCCTACGAGAATTACTTACGAACATGTAGCTAGTGAACATGAAGTCATATTCTATATAATTGGAATCATAGTGTAAGTATGAATTAAAAAAGGCTAAATATAGGTGAATTTGAGTAATAATGGTTACTTAGATTTTGGAAAAATAAGGCCACAATAGCTTACGAGATGAAGAGATATTAGAGGTAACTACAAAGTGGACAACTTATATCTATGAATTGAGTGAGTTAAGCATGAGTATTATATGAAATTAGAAGGAAAGAATGAGCTAGAAGAATATAACTATGATAGAAACATGATAGCATGATTCATTGCAAGATTAACCAAGAATTGGAATGATTATGAGGAATATGATAGCAGGGGAGGTAAATGTAGCAAAAAGATTTCAAATGAAAAGAAGTTAATACATATGAGTGAAGTCATTAAGTTAATAAATTATGCAAGTCACAAATGGAATCTAAGAAATGAAGATGGAAGACTTAATTTAAAAATTAAAACACAAATATTGAATAACAAGACAATTGCGTTAGTAAGTCTTTTGGAGACCACATATTATAGAAGCACATATTATAGAAGAGCTACACGAGTGAGTGAATGTCAAGTGTAATCTTAGTAATTTCCAATTTTCAGACCATATGTTGTTGAATTTCGAGGACTAAATTCTTTTGGAAGCGGGTGAGTATTGTGACATCTCAATTTTCCTTATACTTTTGGACCCAATTAAATATTAACATATGATGAAGGATTAAATTGTTAAAGGCAAAACAAGAATTAAAAAAAAAAAAAGAAATGAAAGAACTCGTCTCCAGGGAGTTCTAGTGGACTTGACCCATTTGGCATTATATGCATATATATATATATATATATATATATATAATAGAACAAATCAACAAACAAAAGATAAAATAAAATAAAGAAAGAAAAGAGAGAAAGGCAGCTTGGTTCTAGCGCCCGAGGGAAAAAAAATTTGGAAGAATCTTGGGAAGCAGAAAAGGAAGAGGAAGAAGGAGAGCCAAGATCAACCAAGTAACTGTTATTGATCCTTATGTCTTGGATTTATATAAGTTTAGGAATGTAAATTTTATTGGGATTTTTGAAATTTTTAAGAATACACAATACTAAGTCGTAATTTTGTTTGATACATGTTCTAGAGGCATAAAATCATTAATTGGTTATAAGATTTATGATTCTTTATGTCATTATAAGAATTTATAATTGGTTTGTAGAAAAATGAAATTTTATGTGTCAGAATTAGTTGATATATATATATATATATATAAGTTGATGTTATGATTTATGGAATAGTGTCATGGCAATTGAGAAATTGGCGAAGTTGAAAACAAATGCAAATAATGAATGACTTAATATTTATTAGCAAATGTGGAAATATGTTAAAAGGCTAAGAAAGAATTTAGTGTTAATGGTAAGGAATTAGTATTGTTATTTAGTAGATATTCAAGATTTTAATATGTAATATTACTACAACTTCTAAGATAGAGTCAAGTCTCTAGGATAACCATATGAAGGTGATAAACATATATTTATTTGAAGAATGAAGAACTATTGAAGATTTAAAGAAATATAAGACTTGTGACCAAAAAGGGATTAATTAAGTGTATCTAGTTCTCTTTATCCATGATAGAAGATGTGAATATTAAGGTGATTGTCAAAGATTAATTTTAACCATACAAAGGTATGAATAAACTAGTTTGATTTGGGCTTTAATGAAAGGGAGCTTACAGAGATATAGATTCAATTTCCAAGTGAAAAGGAGAATTTATTGAGCGATAAAGTGTTGAATATAAATACAAGAGAACATCTTACACAATATTTGGAATAATGATATAAATAGCCATAACTACTGTTGACATGGAAGGTACTAAGTGTTACTGATGTTTTAAAGATGTGATCATATGGTAATAAAGAGAATAATTGACTTCAAGAGCAATTATATTATGGCTTTCTTTAGTTAAAGAAATTATGGAGTTGATATGAATTTAAAAAGAAAGAAATGAGATATGACTTTAAAGAGTAAATATGTGTTAATATAGAGGATTAATGAACTATATGGTCAATAACAAAGCAAGTTGGGACGTGCAATAAGTAAATGGAAAAAGAGGAAAGTCAATGACATGTAATGATCCGAAAGTTGCGAAAGTATAAATTATATAGACAGCAAGATATTTTAAGGAAATGAATTGAAATAAGAGTCTTTATGCTATGCTACAGGAAACACGAAAGGGGCTACATGTACATGGCTACTTAGCCGGTGAGTGGAGCATTTCTTCTTCTTTTCTTTCTAAATGAAATATGTCATGCTTTGATTTCACAGAAATTTGCAATATTTGTGATGAATGTATTGTATGAAATTTCAAAGATTAATGTTTCTTAGCAAAGTTAGGCGGATTTCTCTTGGAAAAGTTTATGTGGAGTTTTATACAAACATGATGCCATGATTATTAGAGATAACTAGATTTTCACCCGTGCGTTGCACGGTTGGACATCTTATCAAAGTATATACGTAAATATCAATATTTAGTTTTAATAAATTATGATAAACAATAAGTAAAAATAAATTTTCGTTTTTGTTGGCATCATCTTACAATAATTATAATGTACAATAAATTGAAAGCAATTAACCCAATCTACTATCATATTGTATGACATCATATGAAATGATTATTAGCTCAATGATATTTTATAGTAACATATATATATTTTTTATTTTTTACAAATATATTAGATTGTCATGGATGATGTAAACTATAAAATCATATACATCATAACAAAAGAAGATTAATTAATCTCAAATAATAAATATGAATAACTCACCGTTTGATAACATATAATGAAATTAATAACTATCATTATGTGTATATATATAAAGTAAAAACGAACTGAAAGAATAAAACCGAATGAGGACTTTTCATTATCAATTTTATTAGTGGCATGACGGTTGAGGACTGAGAGAGAGAGAGAGAGGCAAAGGGGGGCAAGAGAATATTTAAATAAGGACAAAAATTAAAAACCAAAAAGTAGAAGTGATAAACATCAAAGTTACCGCATTGGTTACCACAAAACAATCAAAATGACCAAAAAGCCCCCACTTGAAGCATTTTGGGCGGGAAAATTGCGGTAAAACTGTACCATAGCACCTCTCATTTTATTAATATATAGATGTATGTGGTTATCACGCTTCATGATTTTTAGAGAGATAGTTGATTTGAAACATGATTATGATGCATGAAGACCCCAAATTTGTATCCAATGTTATGACCACGCCGCCTACTGGCGAAGGGGCTTATATGGCTCAAGTTGACAAAATGATAAGCAGCGTACGGGCAAAAGGGTCTATGGCTCAAGCTAACCAAATGAATGCAGCCCAAGCGAAGTAGCCTATGTGCTAGCTATGGCTCAAGCTGGTTGTTGTGCCGCCTAGGACGAAGGGGTCATAATGTACCTATGACCCAAGCTGATGTCTACGCTCGTATGACTTGATATTATGATCATGAGATGTTGGATATTCTTTGGGGAAAATTCTATTATGATCTTGAAATGAAATGATTTTATGATGTTTTCTAGTGAATTTCATGATGATTATTAAATAAATGATATTCATAATGTTTTCTAGTGAATTTTATGATGATTATAAAGTGAAAAGATATTCATGATGTTTTCCAACATGTGATAATTCTACAAATGTTGATGTTATGCTAAATTTACATTTAAAGTCATGGAAATTCCCAAGTGCACTTGAATGTTTTATTTGAGATTTTGTAAAAGTTATGTTTCGACTTTTCAAAGCATGCTTAATTATAAAACTTCACTCACTGGACTTATTAGCTCACAGGTTTTCCAAATGATTTTCTTTTCAGATAGCAATTGGATGTTTGGGCAACACATCATTATTGAGCCTGCTATTTTCAAAAATTGAGCCACCACGTAATGAAATTGATTTGCTATAAGATTTGCTAATCTTATGATTTATAAGTTTGACATTTATAAGGTTATTAGCTTATAGTTAGAAATTGGTTGAATCACGTTTGGTTTAGTATATTGCTTGATCTATGAGGTGATGTTGCTTATAATGAGAAACTATTAATTTGTGGAACGTTAATGTGTTGGCATTAGGAATTGATACAGGTTGGTTTTGATGCTAAAATAAAGGAGATGCAGTCAAAAATTTTCTAGGATCATTAGTATATACACAAGCCTTGATGGTAAATTCTGACTTCTAATTGAAATTTATTGTGGGCACACATCACACTTCTAATAAGTTAGAGATGCTGTGAGTGGGGCATATCAATGGTAGAAAAGTGATTAAAAGAAATTGGAAATTAGAGAAAAAATAGGAAACACATGGACTCACCGAAAAAATTTTGTCTTTCTCCTTTTTTCGAACCATGACAAATGTGAGAAACAAATACACATATATCTGCGGAATATAGAATTTGTCTGGGAAAGAATAGTTAGTCCTTAATCATATCTAAATAATAATTTTTTTTTAAGAGACAAACCACAACATTTTGTATTTACGGTAATTTTCACTCTGAGTCCCCAACTTTTCAAATTTGTATCAATTTTATCCCCAACTTTTTTTCAGCCCACGCGATCCCCAACCTTTCAAAAATTATCACATCACGTCCCTAATAAGGTTTTCCATTTGTTTCCTCCGTTAATATGCGTGAGTGCACCCCACACCTCAAAATAGACATGGGTATGATTGGCAGTATATGGTTAGTCCTTTCCCTCCAAATTTTCTCCCTCCAAAAGGCATGTTACTTTTTCGATGCCTCTTGCTCCATAAAATATTCTACACCCCAAAATTTGAACCCCATTTTTGAAGTATCCTTTTTATTACTAGAAGTATTTTCTCCTTCCATATTAATCTTGACCTGAGAGAATGGGTTAACGAATCTACTAGTGTGAGAGCATTTGGAATCCCCCTGTTGAAGAATTATTCTTGTTGCTTATTGTTGTCATAGTATCGTTCCTATCTGGTAAAATAATATTGTAGGTTACATTTTATTGTAGTTAAAAAAATTTTATGAAATGAACATGTTTATGTTAAATTCGCGTGTGGTTGTGGTGCTTAATTAACATTTGAACTATGGTTGTATATCTTGCTTGATCCTCTTTATCAAAATACATTATAATCCCACCTATCACTGATTTGACTATTAATTTGACAACTACTTATTTATAACCACAAATTTCAAACTTTTATTAAATCTACACCACTCATTTCATCTCTTTATAATTTCTCTTTAGGGTAAATTTCACATATCGGCCCCAACCTTTGCACTTTGTATCGGCAGGGTCTCTACCCCTTTTTTTTTTAAGGCGTTGGATCCTCAACCTTTCATTAAGGCTCGCATATGGTCCTCGTAGATGGAATCCGTCTAAATATGCCGTTAACCCTTTTCTTGTGGTCCACGTGACTTATTGGTTGAAGGTAGCATTGGAGATTCAATAAAATATATAATCTTCGCTCCAGTTATCTACCTATATAATCCTTTCCCTCCAACATATTACACACCAAACAGATGTAAATAGAGGCATAAAAATAAATTTATATCCTAATAACTTGTACTACTTTTCTTGACACTGCAAGGTTCCCTCTCTGCAAAGCTATTTCTCCATTCAACATCACCGCCTAAAGAAAAGAACAGCAATTACGAGTCGAATATTCACATCAAACAGTGTTAAAACTGAATTGATATCAACAATCAAAACTTCAACATTTTACCAGTTAAATAGATCAAATTACAGCCCTTTAACTTCAAAAACTCAATTGAAGAAGTATATTGAATAGATTTAGCAGTTAATGGAGAGGGATAAATAAATAAATAAATCCTCAAAGTATTGCAAATTGCAATCAGTTTCACTTCTCTGTTTTATAATCAAACGATGATAAATCCTGCATAAAACTGATTAAAAAAAAAGCTAAAACAATGTTTTATCAATAAAGACAAAACAAAAAATGAAAACATCCTAAAAATTTTTAATTTCCCAGATTTTCCCAGCAGCCAAATTTGATCCATACACGAGTAAGGACCAAAAAATATATAATAATAAATCAGAAGAATTTAAGTCAGAAATCTCAAAAACTTGTGAATACTGTCCATCAAGACATTAGTTAAAACATAAAAAGGTGAAGACTCAGTTCAAGGAATAAGCAACCACAGAAAGCCCCAAAACAAAACAGACAATTACCTCCGTAAACAACTTCATCGGCCTGAAATTCATCACTTTTACATTTGATATTGAACTATTTTCTAAGCGATCTCCTTGACCGTTGCCCAAAAGAAAAAGGGGACAAATAATCAGCCAAAAACAAAAATAAATAAAATTAACGGAAACATAAAAATTTCGTCTTTTGTGAAAATTAAGGAGAAGAGGGAAAGCCTTGCTTTTCTTTGAATTTTCATCTCTCATTGTTCCACTTATAGCTTCATTCGGCACTCGGTAGTCACCTCCATTTCCCCCTCTTTCCAAAAATTCTGATCTTTGTCAAAAATTGAAGAAAATAAACCCTACAAAGTTCACTATCATCTATTTCTTCCATATTAGCAGAAATCCAAAAGTTTATAGTGGTGTGAGGTGCTATACTCTTGTCTCAGTTTTGAATGACTAGGTTGTAGAGCAATTCTCTTTATTTGAATTTCCAATCTACCAATAAGTCACGTGGACCGAACTCAAAGGGTTAACGGCATATTTGGACCGATTCCGTCTACGAAGACCATATGTGAGCCTTAACAAAAGGTTGAGGACCTAGCATATTAGAAAAAAGGATAGGGACTCAGCCGATACAAAGTGTAAATATTGGGGACGATATATGAATTTACCCTTACGTGTAGCTCTTCCGATCTCTACCATAAATTGAATCAAACAAGCACTCATGTTAGGACCTGGAACGTGAAAGGTGGGGGACCTACATTGAGAACATGGAATAAGTTTGGGATTTGCGGCAAGATCAAAGAGTAAGGTTGGGGACTTATAGCGAGAACAGAAAGTAACGTTAGGGACCTATAGCGAGAACATAAAGTAAGGCTGGGGATCTACGGTAAGAACATGTAGTAAGTTTGGGAAACCTGCATTGTAAAAAAAAAAAAAAAAACTTCATAAATTCTTGTTGAATATGATGACTATATGCTCAGGAATTTTATAGCATGACTAAGGACAGTAACATATTATAAAAACAGACATTCATAGATGGTCTAACTAAGTACAATCACAAAAGTATGAGAAAACAAGGGATGTTACTATAGTCTTCAGAACAACAGTGTCACCCTCATTTGACTGAGTCCGGATCTGCTGTCCCCAAACCCTGTCTCGCTTGCTGTCCGTCCAATAAAAGCCTTACACGTGTTTATTTAATTTACAAGTCAGCATTTTCTTAGTTAAT
>CAVNYN010245104.1:0-25701 GCA_963692815.1 Nyctanthes arbor-tristis | reverse complement strand
AGTGAACATGTGTACACATAGCCATTTCCTTAAGTATATGTTCATTGTTTGTACACATAGCCAAGACTAATGTTCACAATTTTAATAATTCTAGAATATACTGAAGAAAAAAAATATCGAGATAAATTAATAGAAGTTTGATCAGTGGATTCCATAATTTTAATATACACACGTCTATTAACAATTTAATGATGGGTTGAATACATTAACATATCTAGATATTTTCTTGCTAAGTTCATTAAAGTTTACCTACTTATGCACATGATGAAGATCGGAAGCTCTTAGTAAACCTTTTTGAGTCTACGGGAGAAAAGAGAGTTCAAAAAAAAAAAAAAGAAAAGAAAAGAGAGTTTATTTGCAGTGGATTTAGAAAAATTTTCCACACGGACTAAAATGGAAAAAAAAATTTCAATTCGACTAAAGGCATATGCCAAAAGAAAAGATAAATCCCATGTAAATTTGGGTGAAACAAAAACTTTTCCGGCCAGATCGGAAGAGCGATATGTCTCATGCTGGCCCCCTGGATCCGTTCATGTTTATTTGATCTTAGCATCAAGCTCCTTTTTGCTGCACATTAGTTATAGTCACCTACTCAAAGTGGGCAAGTGTTATATAAAAATCTTCTACCCAGACGCTTATGTGACGTACCAAATAACACGCCACATAGGTATCTAGCGGCATAATGTCACCATAAGTCTGGCTATAGATATTTGTTAATGTGTCCACTGATGATATCATATCGACATGTGATGATAAATTATTAATTTTTCATCAGTATCATGCCGTACCCATTAATTAATAGTAAGTGATACATAAATATCTATACAATGTGGACATACAAAGTCTAACTATAGATATTTGTTAATGTGTCGACTACTGATATCATATTCATGACATGTGATGATAAATTATTAATTTTTCATCACTAGCATAATGTACCCATTAATTAATAGTAAGTGATACATAAATATCTATACAATGTGGACGTACAAAGTCTGGCTGTAGATATTTGTTAATGTGTCGACTACTGATATCATATTCATGACACGTGATGATAAATTATTAACTTTTCATCACCAGCATACCGCACCCATTAATTAATAGTAAGTGATACATAAATATCTATACAATGTAGACATACAAAGTATGGCTGTAGATATTTGTTAATGTGTCGACTATTGATATCATATTCATGACACGTGATGATAAATTATTAATTTTTCATCACTAGCATACCGTACCATTAATTAATAGTAAGAGTGATGCCTAAATATCTATACAATGTGGACATACGAAGTGCAAAATTAATTTGAAAACATAACACTACAAAAAAGCTCGAAAACAACACGGGTTTGGTAACACAAATTCAAATTTAGAACCGCCAACGTACCGCATTTTGGCTTGATTAATCACTACAAGCTGTACGCGGTGAGGGTTAGATAGAATTATGTCATCTTTTTTGTTCTCTTTTAGTGCTACCATTTGTTTGAGGACAAAATTTTTAGTGCTGTATACAACTTATGTTTGTGGACAACCCATGAGTTTGACTCAAGCTCCGGGGTTTTCTTATTATTATAAAGCAGTTCACCACATAAGTCATAGCCTAATACGTACAATTACAATCTGAATCTGTATTTTATAAGTACAGATAGATATAGATATAAGTTTTACACACGACGTAAATAAATCTACAAGAAATATAAAGAAATCTATAATAATAAGTAAAACAAACCCATACTGGGGAAGCGAAGATGCCAAGCCTAGTTTTGATCACGTGTCAAAAGTCTGGCGGGATTATCCCATGAAACGCACACAGGGCAGGTAATAATTGGATAATTCATGTGTAGGACAACCTACATGAAACAACTCACATGTGAATTATCCAATTATTCCTCGTGACGTGTGCCTCTGATGGGCTCGTCAGACGGCAGGTGATCAATTTCAATACCGAGATTTCAACTTAACCCCTTAACCAAACTGATTAGCATGCCTCATTGGCGAGGTCCCTTTGACTGCCCGTTGTAAAAATCATATTTTTTATAATACAGAGCGATATCTATGCTATTTCTCATTTAGAGCGTATGTCTGGTATGAGCATGTATTTAGAGCATATATCTAGCATATATTTAGAACCCGAACCCCCCCCCACCCCCAAAAAAAAGCCCACAAAGCCAAATAGTCTAAGTTGTTGTTTGATTATTTTTTTCAAAATATATTATAATCTCACCTACCGTTGGTTTGACTAATGAATTGACTTCTGCTCATTTATTACTATAAATTTCAAACTTTCATTAAATCTACACCACTTATTTTGCCTTATTATAATTTCTCATTATAATTCAAAGTGAATTATAATGAGAAATTATAAATAGCTTTAGAGGGGAGAAAACCAAAAGAGGCATATTTAGCTTTGCCCCGTTCGTCTCCCATTCACCTGCTGGCAAAGTTTCAAATACATTTACTACTCTCTTGTTACGAATGAAAATTAAAAGCAAGTTGATAGAGATCTCAATACCATTTATGTGTCAAAATAAATAAACTACTTCACTCTAAATAAGTACAATTATTACATTTCTCTGTAGCACTTGGCAAGTTAGTCCAATTTATCTATTAAAAAAACGTACGTTTATTAGATCGGAAGAGCGTCGTGTAGCTAATTATTTTAGTTGGTTACCAACTAAACCTATAAATTGAACATGCACATCTTTATATGAAAGTTGTTAATCATTTATTGTTATACAGTGAAATTCCATCACATTTTTGCATTTGTTACTTTTTTTTTAATGTGAAGAATGAATATTTCAAAAGTGAATTTTTTTTTTCCTTTTGAGTTGGGAAATAAATAACAATTGTGAAAAAATGTGAAGATGTTTTTTTCCTTAATTTGTAATGTAGACTATGTATTTGGAAATTAAATTAAGCTCTTTTTTTCAATGCACACTAAAGGGATCTGGAGGGGTATACATGATTCGAATCTAAGACCTTCTATTTGAAATTTGAGTATATAATTATTGCGGTGCTTATTCGAACACTAAATTAAACTTGTTGATCAGTTTTTAAATAAAATTTTATTAAGTTTTGCAAACAAAATATTATTATTAATTAATGACATGACATCATCAATTACTTTGCACTCACGTAGCAATCTTACCAATATAAATACACATAATATTGTTGTGATTGCTACTTAAAAGTTAAAAAAATGGGTAGAAATAAAGTGTTCCTCACGACAAGGATGCTAATCAAAGCAAATGGAGCAGCTTATTGATTCTCTTAAGCTTTAACAAAAAGCTGCAAACATGCCATTTGTACAAAAGCCTGATAACAATTATTATTATTTATTAACGAAACCTATCCTGAATATTGCTTGTGGAGAGGGGTAGTGACTCTACAATACAAGGTTTCAAGTGTAAACCGTGTGAAGACTGAAGATTATCCGATCTAGAAATTCAGTAGCCGAAAGAGAGAATTCTCACGAATTGTATTAATAAATGATCATGAAAATAAATCCAAACAATATTTAGAAAACCCTAGATCAAAATAGTGAAAGAATAAATTATAAACAAAATTTATAAAAATAAAAAATCCCAATTTCCTCCTTATAATTTGGGGCTTAAACAATTTTGAATGGTCGAAAACCAATGGGGCTTATGGGACATATTGTCGATGAGTTTTGATCATCTCGTTGTTTTGTTTTCAGAAAAGTATTATGGGCTCAAATTGGACATTGAGAGCAAAATTCTCAAATTTTAGTCTGATATCTTTTGGTCCAATTCTCACTTAATTTATTCTGCCATCTGTTCCAATCTCCTTCTTCTTCTTTTTTTTTTTTTCTTTTTTTTTTTTGGTTGGGGTGTATTTATTTTTTATTTTTTTTTTTGGAGGGGGTTGGGGTTGGGAGATCCAACGTGCAAACTTCTATCCTTTGGCCTTGGGAGAACTTCGCAATTTTTCCCTAAAATTAATTTTAACCCACACTTCTTTTTTTTTTTTTTATTTGGTAAACCACATTTTAATCACACCTAAGTTTCTAAAGTTTAACTACTATTATAAATATATCCTTAACTTTGTTCTTCGTTTGATTATTATCTTTTACCCTCCATTATTAATATATTTCACCAATATTAATAATTTTCGTAAAAGATTTTCTTTATCCCATCATAAAAAAGGTACAAACTTCAAACAATTTTTATATAAGTAAATAACAATGGAAAAATTTTGTCATAATATTAAAGCATGCTAATAAAATATTTCAATATCAATCATATATAAGCATAGTTTGAACAACTATTACACTGGTTAAGTTCTTATGTTCCGAGTAGGAAATATCGAGTTCTAACTATCCATGTCCCTCTTCCCCTGTCTCCCCTTTGTATATAATAAAAAATATCATATAGAAGGAAAATTTATGTTATTATTAAAAAAATTATTTATAAAAAATGCAATTAAAAAGTTGAGGATAAAATTATACTTTAAATAAAAGTGAAAACCTTTTTAATGCAATTAAAAAGGGTTTTTTTTCCTACTTCCACTCGTTTCCAATCTGATTAATGTTCTAACAGTAGTAGAGACAAAAGGAGAGTTACATTCACCTGCCCCCGTGGGCAGGGTTACGACGCCCACTTCTGACGTGACACACATATAGCCAACACATGGAGACTTGATAGCGTTTATCACCCACTAATTATTTGCAAAATGTCATGTTATTTGATGATCATTTGATTTTGATAAGGCAAAAATGTTTTTGTGTATCTTCAAATACACCTTTCAATATTTGCATCCTAGGTCTTTCGTCTTTTAACATGTTTCATTGTGCTCTCCAAACTTTGGAATTTTTTCATTTTTACCTCTTTTCCATACTTTTTCTTTGATCTCTTCTAAATTGAGGATATTCACCTATAAACACAATATTTACATAGATGAGAATAGAAATTGCTTGATTAATTGGTAAATTATACGTTTAAAAGTATAAATGTGCAAGATTTACACTTACCAAGCCACATAAAAATAAAGTGTTAGAACAATCTTCAGAATCTACATGGCTTGTTTTGTCAATTTTTACATGATTGTCTACTATAGTTGTTTCTTCCATCTCTTTGGTCTTTCTGCAGCTTAGACTGATGCATATGCCTTTTATTTATAAGAAAGAATATTTCTTCAAATACCAGTATTGATAAAATTGAAGTGCATTTTATGAAAGCATTTGCCTTTTACCCCATGAATTTCTTCCATTAGCATTAGCTTCTTCAAATGGGCTAATTTCACATATCGTCCCCAACCTTTAGGGTTAATATCAGCTGAGCCCCTAATCATTTTTTTCAATGCACTGGGTCCTTAACATTTCATTAAGTCATGCAAAAGGTCCTTTTAACGATTTTCGTCAAGTTTTTTGTTAAATTCTTGACCGAATTATAATTGTACCCTTATCATTTTTAAAGTAAAAATAAAAAGTTTTAAAATATAAAAAAATAATATAAAAATTAAAAAAATAAAATAAGAATAAAAAAGAAAAAAAAAGGGGGTTTCACCTCCTCCCAACAGGCTGCCGGAAATTGTGGCCATTTCCAGTAGCCAATGGTTGCCAAAAAAGGTAGCCAAAGGTGGGGGGAGACCCCCCCCTCTATATTGGCTGCCAGAAACGACAGCAAAATGGAAGGGGGGAAAACCCCCTGGTGAGCTGCTGGAAAATGGCAACTCACAGGGGAGGTCTCCCAGCCCCCCTATTTGGCTGCCGTTCCCAACCAAATGGGGGGCCCTGGGAGCTACCATTTTCTAACAACTCATAGGTCGGGGGTGTCTCCCCCCTTGGCTGCCCGAAAATGGCAGATAATGGGGGGTGTTTCCCCACCGTTGACTGCCTTTTTTGGTAGCCATTGGCTGATGGAAATGGCAGCAAACTACTGTCATCTCCGACAGCCAGTTGGGGGTGAATCCTTCCTTTTTTCTTTTTTTAATTTTATTTTAGTTTTTATATTATTTTTTATATTTTAAAACCTTTTATTTTTAATTTAAAAATAATAAGGGTATAATGGTAATTTGGTCAAAGATTTAATGGAAAACTTGACGGAAACATTTAAAAGACCTTTTGCGCGACTTAATGAAAGGTTGAGGACCCAGCACATAGAAAAAAAGTTTAGGGACCCAGCTGATACTAACTCTAAAAATTGGGAATGATATGTGAAATTAAACCTTTTGAAATTAATTTCACATATGAAGAAATAATATTATTCTCTTACTATCTCAAATCTTGCAATGAATTTTCTGAGCAAAAGATTTACAAAAAGGAAAGACAAAGAACTGAAAGCTAGGGCTGTGCAATTGGGTTTCGGTCCCGGGTTTTTTAAGGACCCAGATCGGACCAAACATCTTCAGTTCGGCTCCGGTCTTGGTCTCAAAAAGGGCAAGCCCAAATGGTTTCGGTCTCGGTTCAAACTCGGGTAATGAATTCAGTTTTTTTGGGCTTTTCCGGGCTTGTGAAACCGATCTATTTTCTATAGGCTTAGTAACGTAAAAACACATATAAACAAAGTTTAGAACAAACAAATAGAAAGATTTTATGTGCAACAAAAATATTAACATACCTTCATAACGTCGAAGTACTAGGTTTACTTGTATTTCTCATTTTTATTTTATTTTAACAAATCTAAAATTATTAAATATTTGAAGTTTGTTTCATAAATTGGAAAATAAATGTAAAAATCATAAATATTATATCTATTTTATAATTTTAATAATTTTACGATACAATTTTGATATTTCCAAAAGGTAAAAGATGGATAATTCCTACTTTATTATGCATTTATGGGGATTAAATATTACAAAAATAATGTAATTGTCAAAAATAATTAATACTTACCACTTAAAATAAAACTAAGAAAATTCATTTCACACTTTTTACCAATAAGAAGACCACTTAAATAAATAAGAAGATGTATAAGTACAAATTTTCCACGTGTATATATCAATATATATATATTTTATATAATAATAGCATATAACTTAAATATAGTCAATAAATATATTATAAATCCGAACAATTTTCTTTAATAAAATCATTACAATGTTATAAATTCGAATAACATTATATATTAATACAATTGTTCTTGACTATTGCTTAAAAAATAATATAATAATAATGATTTTTAAAGAAGTTTATTGGCTAAAAAATTTTAACTTGAAAAAGAAATTTAGTGGTATTACTTTAACTTTTTAATTATCCTATATTAAAAGTTTTGTAAAAAAGCAACATGATTAGAGCTTATAAATAAGATGAGCCTTTGTGAAATGACTATGTAAATGAAATTTTATAGACTTTGAGGTAAATTAATAATTGTCTTGATCTTTTATATTTAATTTTAAATTTAAATGATTGTCCCACATTGAAAGTTTTGTAAAAAGGTAAAATAATTTGGGCTTATAAATAAGATGGGTCTTTGTGCAAGTGACTATATAAAGGAAATAGTTTCGATTCTTACCTCTTGGGTATTATGAAAAATGAAAACCGGGTTTCAATTTATATATTAAAAAAGGGGTCAATCGGTCTTTGACCGAGTTTCCGGATTTTCAAAAGAAAACTCGAGACTGGAGCGGTCTAAGACCGAAGGGGACCGGTCATTTTGGCCGCAAAGCCCATACTGAGACCAGCCCGTTCAATCCAGTCCCCTTTTTTTACACACCCCTACTGAAAGCTATAACCTTCTATTATAGAAAAAGGGAAGACAAAGCACGAATGAAGGAAGGACAAATCTTGCATTTTCACTTAATTTCCTCGTTTTGTATATTTCAATCTATACTATACTATATTACATATCACTAATATATAAAAAGAGGAATGAGTGTAAAACATCAACTTCTCCATTTTACCATTAACTTTGTTTTGCGATTGTCAAAATTAAAAATAGTTAGCCTTTTATTACATTTATTTAATGCATAGTTCCTTACAGTCTTAATTATGTAATCAATTGTACTTACAAACTGACTGTGTTGGATGTTATTTTTATAACATTACTACTATATAAATTACTATTACTACTATATAAAAGAGGGAATGAGTGTAAAACATTCAATTCCCCCTTTTACCGTTAACATTTTTTATTAATGTCAATAGTACTCTTTTAATTTTACAATTGATTAGAGATCGGAAGAGCGTCGTGTAAATAATTATGTCATTAATTAGTATTTTGTGTAGTTCTAATTATGTAATAAATAGTATTTTTTAAGTAATAATTACTTATGAGTGTGGTTTTTTATTTTTACTGAATTGTCAATTTTTTTTGTTAAATAAATATAATTTTCTTACAAAGGTTTTATTATAATTCTTTTATTTGAACTTAAAGGAAAGACTTATTCCATTTAGTTTTATTTAAAAATATGTTTTTCTATTAACAAAAATATTTACACAAATTTTAATATACTTTTTCCCTGTATTTTTGTTTTTGCAAACCTTTGTGTCTGTAATTTTGTTAAAAAGAAAAGTTCAAATTTTTCCTAATTTCAAAACAAAAAACAATTAGATTTATATGCTTTTTTTTCGTTTATTAGACATAATTCCCCAAAAATTATTAGTAACTTTGATAATTATTGCAAATTATGCATCACTAGAAAAGGAGAAATAAGTGTAAAACAAAAATGAGAATGAGTGTAAAACATTCACTACTAGAAAATACAAGATTAGCAACAGAATTTTAATAACAGAACCAATTCCATTACTATTATCAACAAAACAGTAACAGAGCGCGAATTGCCACGGAATTAGTAACAGAGTCGTTTTGTTGCTACTTTTTGATTTCTAATCTGTTGCTGAATAGTAACTGAAAAAAATTTGTTACTATTAGCAATATAATAGTAACGTATTAGTAACGGCATGCGTATAGCCACGGAATTAGTAATTGAGTCACTTTTGTTGCTAATTTTTTATTACCAATCTGTTACTAAATAGTAACAGAAACAAATTGTTATTATCAGTAATGGATTACCAATAATTTCGTAACAAATATAGTTGGGGAAAATTACGAGAACATACTTTATATAAATTATAGGGCAACATATTGACAAAGATATATAGTAACTTGATGGTCTAGACTTTACTCGCCAACTACCACGACTAGAGTTCGAATCCTCACATGAGCAATAGGGGGAATTATTTTCTTTCAAAATTCTAGTCCACGATTTGTAACGGAATTAGCAACAAAAGTTTGTTGTTAATTAGTAACGCTTTTATCCATTGGTAATTTAGTAACGACTTTCTCTATTACTAATTTGGTAACGAAAAATTAAATTTGTAGCTAAATTAGCCACCATAGAATTAGAAAGGGATTTAGTATCAGAACGTTTCTGTTACTAACAGTCTATTAGTCACATATTGACTTGTATAGCAACGGAAATTTCTGTTGCCAATAGTACATTTTCTTATAGTGATTCAATTCCCCTTTTTACCCTTAACATTTTTTATTAATGTCAATAGTACCCTTTTAATTTTACAATTGATTAGCGTTTAATTCATATAAATAATTATGCCATTAATTAGTATTTTGTGTAGTTCTAATTATGTAATAAATAGTATTTATTAAGTAATAATTACTTATGAGTGTGGTTTTTTATTTTTATTGAATTGCTAATTTTTTTATTAAATAAATATAATTTGCTTACAAAGTTTTTATTATAATTCTTTTATTTGAACTTAAAGGAAAAACTTATTCCATTTAGTTTTATTTAAAAATATGTTTTTCTATTAACAAAAAAATTTACACAAATTTTAATATACTTTGTCCCTGTATTTTTGTTTTTGCGGACATTTGTCCCTGCAATTTTGTTAAAAAGAAAAGTTCAAATTTTGTACAATTTTCCTAATTTCAAAACAAAAAACAATTAGAATTAGAAGCTCTTTTTCTTTTGTTTATTAGACATAATTCCCCTAAAATTATTATTAACTTTGATAATTATTGCAAGTTAAGCATCACTATCATCATCGGATATATACAATTATTAAAGTATCATTTGATTCTCATAATATTTTCATTCAAATTAATTTGAAGATGCAAATAATTTTCAATTGCATATTTTGTTAGATAATTAAATTTTTAGAAATAATTAAATACTTTAACCGTTTTAAATTTTTTAAAACTTTCTACATGTACTCACTTCATAGATTGGAATTCACTTAACTGTTTAAGATTTTGTAACGTGTAGTCAACTAGAAGGTTTTTTTTTTTTTCTTTTTGGTAACTCTTCACCCTTTTAATTCTAAATATAGTTGCATAATATCAACAAATTTTCACTTTCTAACGAATCTATATCTATATATATATTAAGATATATATTAAATGACAGCTTGTCTGGTGTAATTATAATTTCACCTAGTATAATTAGAATATTTTTCCTTCTTAAAACTCTATCTGACACAATTGCTTATAACGCCATACCACACAGATCGGAAGAGCACACGTAATTAAAAAAATTATTATAAATATAATAGTGAAGAATTAAACTAATGACTTACATGTTAAGAGTAACATACTTTCAAACCATTATGTCAACTCTTTTGTTTATTAATAATTTTCGTGTATATATTACTATTTTCGTGTATTTTCACTCAAATAAAATCTTAAATTATTTATAGTTGTTTGTCTGCAGTGTCTCTAAATTTATAAACATACGAAATTAGATTTATGAAAAAAATAAAGAATTAATTTAATTAATGTTATAATTTCATAAGAAAAGTAGAATTGACAAAAGTCATTTTCCCGATCTCGTTGGATTTTTGAATAAACATGAATGTGAATATTTTTTTCTCTTTTATTTGAATATTAATTAACTTTCTCTAAAATTGATTAGCGGTGTGCAAAAAAACGAGACTGGACGAACCGGACCGAAACTAGGCCGAACTGGCCGGTCCCAGTCCACGCTTTGTAGCCAAAATGACCAGTCCGGTCCCATACCTGTCCAGTCCCGAGTTTTTTTTTTAAAACCTAGAAACCCGATCAAAGACTGGTTAACTTTTTTTAAAAAAAAATATATAAATTGAAACCCGGTTTTCACTTTTCATAATATTCAAGAGGCAAGAATCAAAACTATTTCCTTTACATAGTCACTTACATAAAGGCCCATCTTATTTATAAGCCCTGATTATTTGATATTTTACAAAACTTTCAATGTGGGACAATCATTTAAACTTAAAACTAAATATAAAGAACCAAGACAATTATTAATTTGTCTTAAAGTTCACAAAATGTCTTTTATATAGTCACTTACACAAAGGTCCATCTTATTTATAAGCTCCAATCATATTATTTTTTTACAAAACTTTCAATGTGAGACAATTAAAAAGTTAAAGTAATACCATTAAATTTCTTTTTCAAGTTGAAATCCGATCTCCAATAAACTTTTTTTAAAAATCATCATTATTATATTATTTTTTAAGCAAAAGTCAAGAATAATTGCATTAATATATAATATTACTAGAAGTTGCAACATTGTAAGGATTTTGTTAAAGAAAATTGTTCAGATTTAGAATATATTTATTGACTCTATTTAAGTTATATGCTATTATTATATAATATATATAAATATATTTTTATATAGATGTGGAGAATTTGTGCTTATACATCTTCTCATTTATTTAAGTGGTTTTCTTATTGGTAAAAAATGTGAAATTGATTTTCTTGCTTTTATTTTAAGTGTAAGTGTTATTTATTTTGGACAATTACATCATTTTTGTAATATTTAATCCCTATAAATGTATAATAAAATAGAAATTATCTATCTTTTACCTTTCGAAAATATCAAAATTGTATCGTAAAATTATTAAAATTATAAAGTATATATAATATTTATGATTTTTACATTTATTTTCTAATTTAGGATAGATATTTCAAATATTTAATAATTTCAGATTTATTAAAATAAAAAAATGAAAAATATAAGTAAGTCTAGTGTTTTTACCTTGCAGAGGCATGTTAATACTTTTATTGTACATAAAGCTCTTCTATTTGTTTGTTATAAATTTTGTTTATATGTGTTTTTATGTTACTAAGTCTATGAAAAATTTTTTCACAAGCTTAAAAAAGCGTGAAAAAACCAAATTCATTATCCGAGCCCGAATCGGGACCGAAACCGTTTGGGCTTGCCATTTTTGGGACCGAGAGCGGGACCAAACCGAAGATGTTTGGTCCGGTCTTGGTCCTTCAAAAACCCGGGACCGAAACCTGTTTGCACAGCCCTAACATTGATTAGCCCAATTGAGAAGAAGAGCGTTATTTTGTATTGATATCTCCAAGTTTATCTTCTCGGGATTCAAAAATTTCTAAAAAAAACATGCTTTGTTTTTGGCCTATAATAACAAAATGAATAAATTGTAGTGTGTAAAATGTTATCACTTAAAAAACAGTAGTAATTATTAACGTTTATAACGGGAAATATTAAGAAAAAAATTACAATTATAATTTTTAATTAATATAACTAACGATATATATGTTTAGTTAATTAAATATTCAATTTAATTAAGGCAATTTATAAAAAAATAAAAGATCTTAAATGAAATCTGATAAATATGAGTTATCAAGTAAGTTCCTCATTCATATGTATTTATATTTTTTTATTATTATTTGACAAATACAAGTTATCAATTATGTTTTTTATTCATAATAATTAATTTTTATTGTTTTATGAATTATAAACTACAAATTTTTTGTTAAAAAAATTACAAACTATAAATATTTTAATGATATCGACGCTTATCTATCATTGTATAATTAAATTTATCTATAATTGAAATAGTTAAATGATGATAAACATATGTTAGTTATTAGATTAAATAGTGAATCTTATTTCAAAAAAATTGAATGGGTCATGAAAAGAGAATAAAAATTGAAAAAATTAATATTTTCACACGAGATACCGCTATAGGAAATAAAATGTCGAAAAAGACCTTATTAACAGACCTTTTACAAGAAAAACTGTGGCACAAATATACCACAGACTAATTTACTTATAGATATATATATATATATATATATGTTACTTTTTAAGGATTCTATTTGTTGATCTTGCTAGACTAAAATAGTAACGTGATATTATATATGAGTATTTGTATAAAATAAAATAAAGTATCACTCGATTAAAAATGTATGTGAGGAAATAAGATATTATTCGGTTAAAATGGTAAGTCAGGAAAGTATTTTCTTATGAATATGGAAATTTTTGTGTGAATAGGTATCGAGTGAATACAGGTATGTACATACCCAAACGTATTACTAAACTGTTAATTAATAATATTAAATAAGTTAGATGATATAAACTTAAAGATATAGTAAGACATTAATTGAATACATAAACGGGTAACTATTAATATATATTATTAATAAAATATTAATTTAACGTGTCAAATACTAACTCAAAACTATATACTACTGCTTTTGTTATGCAAATCCAATGTCACATATTTGTTCAATATTTTATTGTTCATTATTATTGATTTTTTTTAGAATTTGTCTTCCCATGCACGCATGGGTGTGATGTTAGACTCATACTTACTATAGTTGATCGTGATTCGATCATTTGATTGTTAATTATTACAACTTTATAGAGGTTAGACCTGTGAACTTAAATGACGTATTTGGAGGAGACCTAAAATTATGGATTCAGTTATGTAACCAAATGTATGCTCAATACTCAAATATTTTACTACAAATATCCAGTGGTGATTTGTGATTCCTATATCAACTCGTAATTCTAGATAATGCAGCTGTATATTGTACTTTATTTTATGACATACTGCTTACAAAACAAACTTAGACGTTAATTTTGATATAAACGTACTCTATAACTCTGACGATTGCCATTATAAAATCATGTTACTTTTTTAAAGATTATATTTGTTATTTGCTAGACTAAAATAATAATGTGATATTATGGGTACTTACACAATATAAAATAAAGTATCACCCAGTTAAAAAGGCATGCGGGGAAACGTGGTATTATCCAATTAAAAGGGGTCTATCGAATGTACTTTCTTATATGGGTATGAAAATTTTTATCTGAGCAGGTATCGAGCGAATACGGGCATGTACATTACATGCCCAATAAGTATCATTAGACTGTTAACTAATAATATTAAATAAGTTAAATGATTTAATAGGAAAATATAGTAAAACATTAATCAAGAACATAAAAAGGTAACTATTAATATGTTATTAATAAAATATTAATTTAACGCGTCAAGTATTAAACTAAAATTGTATATTTATTGATTTTTGTTATGCAAATCTGAAAACACGTATTTGTCCAACGCATGGATGAGACTTCTTTCGATTCCATCGTTGGCAATGACATTTTCTACTATCAAAATTTATTGTCAATGTAAATTATATGAATCTTTTTTGTTTTATCAATTATCCGGGATACTTTTTTGTTAATTTATGTTATCACTAAAGAAAAAAGAGATATATATTATGACAACATTAATTGCATCGAATGTCACTGCATTTTTACTTTACTTACAAATGGATAAATGATATTTAGCAGTCAATAATTAGATCAGGAACTTTAATCTAATAGGAATTATGTCTCTTCACTTTAATTATCAACGATTATATCACCAAAGTTATATGTAATTACAAGAATGTTACTTTATTAAGGCTATATTATTACTTTATTATCATCAAATTATAATCTCAAATCACGACGCTCTTCCGATCTCTCTAAATGACACATTTTACTGAAGAGGAAAGATAGAAAAATAATTTTTGGGCTCACAAAACATTTAACGTCTATCTTGACATATAATTTTAAAAAAATTTTAACCGATTACCATGCATCGCAGAGATAGTCATACTATCATTTCATCATATTCTAATAACAACTTCTACTAAAAATCTTTACAAGTCTAAATTTTTTAATACGATACGATACTCTAGAATTTTCAGCCATAAGTCGAAGTTAAAGATCAATATTCATGTTATATTGTTTTGGAATTTTGATCAATCGACTACATTTTGTAGTGGCACGAGACTTATAATTTCAAAACATAGATATTGCATCACTTAGGTAAAAATTCTATCTGGATCAGATGCATGTGACAAATTTTTTTATTGCCAAAAAGACTCTAATGTTATTTAATGCAAGACTTCCTTTTACAATACAAATTACATTTATAAATATCAAAGTTTTTTTTATTCTTTTATGACATTATGTATCTAAATTTTTATTAAATAACTTTTGATATATGACTTGTTTACTAAATATCTACCCGTACATCGCACGGGTTAAAAAAACTAGTAGTTGTAGAAATTAAAAAAAAAATTCATTTTGTATATATAAAAAAATGTTTGTTTCTAAATTATATAAGTTACAAATCGCGTGCAATGTGTGTGGCTGATACCAGTTTATATAATAATCAACATATTTTATCCTGATTGTTTATTATAAACCATTCACCTTAGCGTTCAATAAATAAAATAATCGAGAAGATAGGGGAGAAACATTTGTGGACGATTTTACCCTTACACGTTTGTTTTAATTCCTTATTTATCCTTACTTATTAATTATTAATATTTTAATTTTAATTAAGCTCAATGAAATTAATTAAATTAAAGTTTTGAATCCCTATTTTGCAATTAATTATGACATCTACATACTTATATATTACATTTTTGCCATAATGATTCCTCAAGTATTACAATCTTTACCACAATATTAAAATTGATTTTTCTAACATTACAATATTTGCCACAATCTAATCCATGGATTAAATCACTTCATAGATTGGAATTCACTTAATTGTTTAAAATTTTGCGACATGTTCTCAAGTAGAAGGTTTTTTTTTTTTTTTAAATTTTTCGCCTTTTTAATTCTGAATATAGTTGCATAATATCAACAAATTTTCACTTTCTACCTAATAATTGTAGAAATAAAAAAAATTCATTTCGTATAGATGAAAAAAATATTTATTTCTAAATTATATAAGTTACAAATCACGTGCAATACACGTAGGTGATACTATATAGTTTATATAATAATCAATATGTTTTATCTTGATTGTTTATTATAAACCATTCACCTTAACATTCAATAAACCTATTACAGTCAGTATCACATTACATTTTTCAACTTCAATCAATTAAAGATGTTTACTTTACTGACTGTTTTATGGAAAATGATACTTTGACTTGCCGGATGACTTGCCTAGGATAGAATTACATTTGTACCCTCGATAAATAGATAAGTGCATACACTTAGTAATTTTACGAAAGAACAGCAGTCTATGAAATCAAGAATTAATACAAATTAAACTAATTAATTGGGTTAAGCACTAATTCGCTATAATCAAACTATTAGACTAAACTGGAAATTAGACTAGCTAAATTACATTTAGAACTCAATCGTATTTGTTCTCACTGTGGTATCAGAGTCATGCAAGATAATTTATTTAGAAATTGTAAATTAGAAAAAATTAATATTATAAAAATTTATAAAAGAAGAAAATATAAAAGAAAACATAATACCAAAAAGGTTAGAAAATAAAGAGAAAAATTTAAAAATCGTTAACAAAAATATATGAAGAAAATGGAAAAAAGAAAACCTAAGAGAATAATAATTGAGAAAGAATTAAAAGTCATAAGTAAATTAGGAATTAATGTGATAGCAAACAGAAAAATTTATGGAAAGCCCAACAGAAGAAGAATGTATAGAAAAATTTCAGAAATTAAAATTAGAAGAAATAAATATGAACTAAGTTATAATACCATTAGGACAATCATCTTCAACACCTATGGGGTAACAAATCCCTATAGTACAACCACCACTTGGAACAAACCAGATTAATCAAAAAGAAGTGGCAAGTAATATAACAAGCGGAACAAATTTAACAAATAGACCAGATGCTTATATGCTACAAAAACAAGATCAGAAATACCTTCCAATTAAATTTTTCACCAAACTACCAAAAATATTATACAAAGCCGTAATAATTACCCGGATCATTATACACCTAGGAGAAGTATGGAAACCCAAATTCGTTCAAAAGGGAAATGGCTAGACTTAGGATGTGTACAAGATATAGACTATAAGTTAGAATTGTGGGTAAAATCTATGGCAATGCTAGCATATACTAGAGAATTAACCTGTAGACAATTCCAATTAACGTTAGAAAATACATTTATAGGAACTACAGCAAGATGGTGGGAAAAAAGAAGTGAAGAACTTAAAGCTAGTAAGAGGAAATGACCAAGATGAAATAGGAAAATATATATTAGGGTAATTTACAGCTAGCGTCCCAAACCTTTCCACTTGTTAAGATTACGTCTCCAACCTTTAATTTTCGTTTTGGGGGTCCACAACCTTTCAAAATCGTTACACCTAAAGTCCTTCAGACGGAAACCATTAATTCTTCTGTTAATTTGAGTGTATTTTGGTAAGATACAAACAAAATAATTATTTTAATATTTTAAAAAAATTAAAAAAGGAGGGGGAGACTTCCTCATGTGTTATTTTAAACAATTTGCCTGCGAATTTAGAGAATATTATGAGAAATCAAGATATACAGTTGCAAAAGCAGCATATGAATTTATGAACCTAATATTTTCTAAGTTGCCTAATCCATGGAATTTAGAATTATATAAAGAATATATATGACTAGCATTACCGGGAGAAAATGATAACCTAGGAGCAAGAATCCAATTTATAGAGCAAAAACAACAAGAAACGTGTCTACAAGCTAATAACACTTTAAAATATCATAAACCATACAAGAAATTATGTTGTGATAAACTACAATATAAACGAACCCAATGGGGATGTCAGACATTTAAGTCATATAGGAAAAGAAAATTTTACAAGAAAAAGAAATTCAACAAACCTTATAAGAAAATATTTAAAAGATATGGAAAATTATATGATACATATTTAAAAAGAAGAGAAAATAAAACAAAAACATATCCATAGAAGCAAGCGAATGAGTAGATCGCTGGTGTTAACCGTAAGGGATTAGAATATGTTCTAAGAATGATTTCGAAGAGTAATTTTTCCTTTACCATGGAAGCGAAAGGGAACAACAATACTTATTTATTTACGTTTAGTTCAACGGATGATCATTATCGTGTCCTCAACGGTGGTCCTTGGTTACTCAATAAACAATTGATTCCCTTAATTTTTCCTTCTGGCAATAGGGAGTTTGAGAATATGAATTTTGAGAGGGTCCCCTTTTGGCTGCATGTTCATAAATGACAAGTGCTTATTTGAATCTTATTGGGAAGCAGTTGGGTGAGGTTATGGCAGTCGACTGTAAAAGCGCGGTACCAAGGGTTTGGGTTGGTTTTGATATAAGTAGACCTTTGCGACATGGGGTGAAACTATTTTTTGAAGAGGAATAGTGGGAAATTACTTTACTGCTTCAATATGATAAGCTTCCAATCTTTGCTTTGTGTGTGGATTGATGGGGCATCGGTACTTTGAATGTCCTACGATGCGAGGATGTGTCTAAGTAAATTTGGAGAGAAAGTATGGCGATTGGCTTAGGGCAACAAATAATAATAGGAGACAAGTGGGCGGTGGAATGTATAGGGAAGGGATTAGGGAAGTAGTGGTCTGTTAAGGAGTCTTTCGATGGCATATAGAGGTGTTTCGTATGTTAGTGGTAGGGTTCCATCAGAAAGAAGTAGTGAACCAATTGAAAAAAGGGCATGAAGTGAAGCGGAGTAGAGGAGGCACGAGGGGGGAAGGGCAACAGGAAGTGCATGAGGAGAAAAATGACGATGTGGTGGAGTGACAACAATTGGTAATATCAAATGAGGGTAATAGGTCGGGTAGTACGATGGAGAACGGAAACAATGATGCGAAGGGATTGCCTATGTCTATAGGAGAGAGTTGGTAAAGGTTAGTTGGCAGTGCAAGGAAGAAGTTAGTTCAGAAGAATAAAAAAAAGCATCCCTAGAGTGTAAGGTTTGTTGATGAAGGCTAAAAATATCCTCTTAGTTTCTCCAGGCCATGGAAAGAGGGAGAGAGTACGATATGGAGGTTGGAGAGGTATCAAAAAGAAAGTTAGAGTTGAGGAATGAAGGGAATGAGAGAAGGGAGATGGGTTCTAAGCGGCATAAGAGAATATATGGTTGGGGAGGAGTTGAGGATGGAAGGGTCCTTGGGCTTTGATAGTTGTTTGATTGTGGATTGTGAAGGATGTAGTAGAGGGTTGATGTTGTTGTGGAAGAATGATTGGGCGGTTTTAGTGGAGTCCTTCTCTGGGGATCATATCGATACTTTTGTTTTGGACGATAAGAGGTATCATTAGAGATTTATGGGGTTCTATAAGAATCCTAGACTAGCAGATCATCGGCATTTTTGGGAGCTAATACGACGTCTTCGACATCAATGTGATTTACCTTGGCTTTGTGAGGGGATTTCAATGAAACTTTGAGTGTGGATGAACGTGAAGATGGGAAGGACGGCCATTACAAGCTGTTAGAGACTTTCAAGATATTGCCTTGGAGTGTGGGCTCTCAAATGTTCCATACAGAAGTCCTAAGTATACATGGGATAATAGGCAGCAATGATATACATTTATACATGTGAGGCTGGATAGATTTCCAGCTAATGATGAGTGGAATCTTTCTTTCCGATCTCAATGGTGTAACATCTTCAATATTTTCATTCAGATCATCAACTGATTTGTGTATGGAATAGGGGAAATGTGGGTACGGTGACACATTTGCAGAGATTTTTTTCCGGTTAGAACCATATTGGATTAGAGAAGATGACTATGTTTCTATGGCAAAAAGATCGGCGAGGACCTCAGAATGAAGGGATTGGTGGAAAGGATCCATTTGAAAACATTCATTCTAAGCTGGACTGATGTACGCAAGGCTTAAGAAAGTGGAGCAATGATAGGTTTAGGTAATGGAGGAAAGATTTGAGAAGAATGGAGTTGGAATTGCTAGTCCTGTATCAAGGTGGTTTACCGGAACGACATATGGGAGAAGTTAAAAGGTTAGAGGGGGAAATTGATAGACTACAAGCTCCTGAGCATATTGCATCGGCGACAACGATCAAGAGTCGATTGGTTGGCAATAAGAGATCGAATGGCAATGAGAGATCGGAATACCAAATTTTTTTCATGCGAAAGCAAGTAGGAGATTCCCAAATAATCATATTGAGAAGCTTAAAGGGTAGATGAGAGGGTTATTACGGAGTCAGTAAAGATGGTTACACATATAGAAGAATACTTTGGGAAAATATTTTCTAGTAGGATGCCTACAGAAGAAGAAATAGAGGTGGTGGCAGATGGTATTAGTTTAGGGCTGACAAAGAAGCACAAGAAATTATCGGGGCCTTATAAGGCACCTAGCATTGACGGTTTCCATGCAGCATTTTATCATACGTACTGGGAGGATTTAAAGGATGAGGTCATGGATATACATTTGGAGGTGTTGAATAGGAAGAAATCAGTGAAATCTATCAACCATACTGCACTAGTGTTAATCCTAAAGATGAAGAACGTTGAACAACTTGTTAAGTATTGCCCCACTAGTTTGTGCACTACATTATATAAAATCATCTCAAAGACCATCTCAAACCATATAAAAATTGGTCTAGACCCAATCATAGCCTATAACCAGAGCACTTTTGTTCCAGGTAGACATATCTCTGATAATGCTATTGTTACCTTTGAACTTCTACATTCTTTATCTTTATGTAGGAATGGTAATATATGATTTATGGTTTTGAAATTAGATATGAGTAAGGCTTACGATATGGTTGAATTGAGTTTTGTTTGTAATGTTATGAGATGTATGGCTTTTCCTAATCATTGGATTCGTTTGATATTTGATTCTATTTCCACTCCAACTTTTACCATTTTTTTAACGGTAAATACCAAGGTTAGGTTCTTCCCCATAGGGACCTCCGTTAGAGGCATCCTTTATATCCGTATTTGTTTTTTGCTTTGTTCAGAAGGCCTTTCTACGGCCGTTCATAGAGCGGATCTAAGGGGAGAGATTAGTGGCATGCAATGTAATCGGCGAGGACCTGGACTTAGTCATTTGCTCTTTGTTGATGATTCCATAATTTTTACAAGTGCAACATTAACGGACACAAAGAATTATGGAAATAATATAGGGGTATGGATGCGCATTAGGCCAACAAGTGAAGTTAGACCAGACATCCATAAATTCGGTTCTGCATGATTTGGGAATTAGGGAGGCGCGGAGTCACGAGTTATATTTGGGGCTTCTAGTGGTTTCCTTATAGAAGAATAGGAGAATGTTTGGTTTTCTAAGAGATAAGGTCTAGAAGAAGCTCAGTGGTCAGAAGAATCGGTTGCTATTGGCAAGAAGATGCTCAACAAATCAGTTGTGCAAGCGGTGACAACTTATATTATGAGTTTATATCGTGTACTTAATGTGGTGTGTAGCCAGATACGCAATTTAATTCTGAAATTTTGGTGGCGTTCTAGTTGTGAGAAACGGACGCTTGCATGGGTTAAATGGGATGATTTGTGTCTTTCAAAGGCACAATGTGGACTTAGATCTAGGGATTTGGTCTTATTCAAACAAGCATTAGTTGAAAAGCAGGTTTGGCATATGATTGAGAATCCAAACTCATTGAAAGAATGTGTCTTTAAGAATAATTACCTCCCTCTTGTGATATTCTTGATGCTAGAGATAAACCACAGCCCTCATATTTGTGGAAGAGTCTATTATGGGGCTTGAAAGTAATTAAACATTGTTATCGATGGCGTAGAGGAACGAAGGAGCACATTAAAATTTTTGCTAATGCTTGGATTCCTCGACCTCATACTTTTTGGCCAATTTCAGCACCAATAGGTGATATAGTGTGGGTGAGGAAATTAATTGATGATGGTAGGCAATGGAAAGAAGAGCTTCTCAGATTGAAGTTTATCCCTGCGGATATTGAAGTCATTTTGGCCGTTCCTTAGAGGCTTCAACTGGAGCTAACATTCGGATTTGGCACTATTCTTCTTCAGGTCAATATACAATTTGAAGCTGGTATTACTTGATGAAGCAAAAGGATTTGGCTGAGCAACAGTAATCATCATCAAGGAATGGTGTGCTCTGGGGAAAACTTTGGTGTTTGAACCTACCTCCAAACGTTACACTCTTCATGTGAAAGTTGGTGCAGAATGCTCTACCAACGGGAGAGAATTTGGGAAATCATCATGTAGTGGGAACTAAGTGGGTGAAATGTGGAGGTTGGGAGACTCATAGGCATATCTTTTGGGAATGTGGCCAGGTAAAAGAGGTTTGGAAAGCATTCGGTTTCTGGGATAGAATGAAGCCTGCAAAGCAAAAGGGAATTGAGGAACCAGTTCAGCTAATTTTACTCACTTGGGATAGTTCAGACGCTGAGAGGTTTTGCATGGGTTTCTGGATGATTTGGAATGCACGTAATAATCTTTACCGTAAAGGAATGGACAGAGATGGCGGAGATGTGGCTGAAACGAATGTTGCTCTCCTTGATGAGTATAGGCGATCTATGCATAATCACTTACGAAGGGTTGTGGCGCTTGGTTAGCGGGAGCTGTGGTCGGGGAGATGGGTTGCAGCAATGGATGGATATTACATTGTGGTGCAGCAATGAAGGGTTCAGAGGTAGGTCGTGGCGGTACAATCTTTGACGTAGAGGGTTTAATACAATAGGCTATTGCATTGGGATTGGTTGGGTATTTTTGGTTGAGTTGGTGGAGCTAATGGTGGTCCATTGGGGCCTTTCTCTTCTTTCTCGGAATGGTAAACAAGTGGAAGATGTTTGGGTCGATGCTTATAGGGTTGAATACAATGGGCTATTGCATTGGGATTGGTTAGGTATTTTTGGTTGAGTTGGTGGAGCTAATGGTGGTCCATTGGGGCCTTTCTCTTCTTTCTCGGAATGGTAAACAAGTGGAAGATGTTTGGGTCGATGCTTATAGGGTTGAATACAATGGGCTATTGCATTGGGATTGGTTAGGTATTTTTGGTTGAGTTGGTGGAGCTAATGGTGGTCCATTGGGGCCTTTCTCTTCTTTCTCGGAATGGTAAACAAGTGGAAGATGTTTGGGTCGATGCTTATAGGGTTGAATACAATGGGCTATTGCATTGGGATTGGTTAGGTATTTTTGGTTGAGTTGGTGGAGCTAATGGTGGTCCATTGGGGCCTTTCTCTTCTTTCTCGGAATGGTAAACAAGTGGAAGATGTTTGGGTCGATGCTTATAGGGTTGAATACAATGGGCTATTGCATTGGGATTGGTTAGGTATTTTTGGTTGAGTTGGTGGAGCTAATGGTGGTCCATTGGGGCCTTTCTCTTCTTTCTCGGAATGGTAAACAAGTGGAAGATGTTTGGGTCGATGCTTTTAAGGTGGTTCGACTTTCGAATACACCTTCCCCATCAACCATTTATACTCCTATTATAGGAGATGTTACGTCTTTGTGCAATGAGAAACGAGATGCTATGTCTTTGTGCAATGAGTTCGGGTGTGGTTATTGTGGATATATTCCACAATAAAATAATAGTATATCACATTGTATAGCTGGTTATCTGAGTTATTTGACCGATCTTTCTGTCTAGTCTGACAGTTTACCATTATTTCTCTCATCGGTTTTTGGTGAGAGCAGTTAATAATATAAATTCCTTCTATCAAAAAAAATATTTTATATACTCCCTCCATCCCAACGATATTCCTCTCCCATTTTTCACGTAGATTAAGAAAATTTATTTAAGAAATGTACGATTTAAGAATATATTTTCTAATATACATTCCGATCTATTTAATATTTCACTCTAAATCGTCTTTATTGTTCATTACCATGTATAACAAATAGGAGTATTTTAAAAAATTAAAAAGTTAAATAAGGAAAGAAATATAATTTGAGAAGGATAAAAAAAGGAATTGGGAAATATCTTTTTAGGACGAATGGAGTAATAAAATATTGGGTTAATTACACCTAAGTCCCTAACTTTTCAAGTAATTATAGATTACGTCTATAATTTTTCCTTCTGTACATCCTCAATCTTTATGAAATCCCAATTTTCTTCCCTTTTAGCGGAAAACCTGAAATTAAGTTGTTAATGGCGGGGACATTTTTGGTACAATATAAAAAATAAATATTTTAACATATTTTAATTTTAAAAAAAGAGAAAAATGGAGGGAGGAAGTCCCCCTTCTCAGAGGCTGCTGGAAGTGGTTGCCATTTTCGGCAACCAGAGGGAGGAGTCTTCCCTCCCCCCTCCGGTGCTGTCGAAAATGGCAGCAAAAGACTCCCTTCCAGCCATATCCAGCAGCCTCTAGGGGAGAAGGAGGGGCCTTTTTTTAAAAAAATTAAAATATATTAAAATATTTATTTTTTATATTGTACCAAAAATACCCATATCTTTGACGGTCAAATTTCATGTTTTTCGTCAAGATGGGACGAAAATTGAGATTTTATTAAAGTTGACGACGTACAGGAGGAAAATTAAAGGTTGAGTACGTTAGGTGTAATTAACCCTAAAATATTTGAAATTGTGAAGTTTGAGGGGTTGAGAAAGTTGTTATCAGGTAATCTAAGGTATTCTAAGGTTTGAGAAGCTGTGTAAGTGCTTGTTTGATTCTCAATAAAATTATAATGGGAAATTATAATGAGTTGAAACGAGTGGTGGAGATTTAATTGAAATTTGAAATGTATAATGTTGTCAAATTAGTGATAAGTGAAATTATAATGAGAAAGAATAAATAGAATAAAAAAAGTTATTTTTCTGATGCCTTCTAAAGCAAAGTCAGGAATTTGTAGCTTTGGAACTCGCGAATTTTGGTGAAGATTGTGCATAGGGGTGGGCGTCGGACGAGTCGGGTCGGGTTTGGCCTCAACCCGTACCCGACCCGACACTGAGTCGGGTTGGCGAGTTTGGAACCGAGCCGACTCGACTCGGTTCCATAACCTGACTCAACCCAAGTCAACTCGGGTTGACTCGGGTCTCGGGTTGGGCCGGCTCAACTTGAATTTCGGCCCAAAATTTCACCAATTTATTTTTTTGACATATTTCAATGTGATTTAAGCCCAAAAAAATTAAAAATTGAGTTTTGTTATTTTTTTAGGCACGTTTCAATGTGATTCAAGTTTAATAAAACTAAACAAAGAACTTCAGTTGAGAGAGAGTTTTTGAGTGTTTTGAGTGAAATTGTAAAAGGAAAAATAAACTAATAATAAAGAATGAAAACGTTGTGATCTTAAAACGAAAAAAAAAATTTGGTAAAAAAAAAAAAATATAACCGGGTTGATCGAGTCGGGTTAAGCGGGTTGACCCGGGTTGGACCGAGTCGACCCGAAACCCGACTCGACCCGATCGGGTCCTCTCTACCCCCAACCCGCGGCCGACCCGATTGCTACAGTAACATGACCCTATCTGACCCGTTTCGGGCCGGTAGAGTCGGGTTCGTCGGATTACCGGATCGGATGCCCAGCCCTAGCCACCTAGCAGATCCGTTTACTAAAGGGTTATCGAGAGAGAGAATAGACTGTGCATCGAGGGAAATGGGGTTAAAGCCTAAAACAAGATGAGTTAACTTGACGGAAACCTAACCTGGCGACTGGAGATCCTACGGACTGGGTTCAATAGGAAAACTGGTTATGATTAACTCGAAGAAAAGCACTTTGGAGGTTTACACTCCTTCTCGTTTCTATATGCAAAAGTGTTTCCTACAAAGAATGTTAAGGATAAGCTATGCTTTTAAGATCGGAAG
>CAVNYN010245102.1:0-18630 GCA_963692815.1 Nyctanthes arbor-tristis | reverse complement strand
AAAAAAAAAAACAAAACAAAAAACAACTAGAAGCCATCTTAGAGCCGTAAAGTTTTAGCTGCAAGCATGGATGCCTAATTCATATAATCGGCTTATAATGTCATGGCAGTGTCTTAACTTCTATTATTGCTCATTTAGTATTTTCCAATCGAACATACTAAACTTTTCGTCACCAGAGAAACAATGTTCAGAGGAGTTACATTGTACCCTGAAAAAAAAAGGACCTGATATTTTGTCCTTTTATTACATGCATTCAGGAAAGAAAAGAATTAATCAAAGGGTCGTATAGGGATAGACACTTCAATGCTGGCTCCATATTGCTGGGATTTGGGGTTTTTGAATCCATATTTGGAGGGCTCAACACATGGTTCAGAACAGGAAAGCTGTTCCCAGGACCTCATTTATTTGCAGGAGCAGGTGAATAGCAGTACATAAATTTTGATTTTTAATTTATGATACAATCAGACTTCTTAGAAGTCGTTTAGGATTACAATCAAAGTTCTATTTTTTTGATCTCGATTACATAAATTTGCATTTCTCTAGCTGAAACCTTTTGTATATGATTTTGGAACAGCTATTACAGTTCTATGGGCAGTAGCTGCAGCACTCGTCCCTTCAATGCAAAAGGGAAATGAAACAGCCAGAAATCTTCACATTGTGTTGAATGCGTTGAACGTAATCCTCTTCATCTGGCAGATCCCCACTGGGATTGACATCGTATTCAAAGTATTTGAATTCACCACATGGCCTTAAATTCACAGGTTTTCTTTTACTTGGTTCTGGGAAATCCCTCATCTCTTTCCCTTCCTCATTTTCTTCTTTGCCAGGGTGGGAAAAAGCAGTGTTATGGTTCATATATTAGTTTCTATCTGTCTCAGCTCATATATGTCTCCTCCCTTGTACAATGCATTACCTTAATTTCAGTTAAATATCTAGTTTCGATGTACTGGAATATGATTATTATAAATTGGGTTGCTTGCATCTTTAGAAAAGCTCTTCTGTTTTAGAGGCGATCAAAATTTCATGAAAAATGTTTTCATGTTCAATCAGCTGTGTAAACTCCCAAGTGATCAAAGAATAACCAGGAATTGTATTGTTCATTAGTCATTTGAATCATAAACTCATAGGTTCAAAGATATCAGTCTTATAATGTTGCTTTTCTGCCTTGCTGTAGCTTTCTGAAGAGTTGCTGAATGAAAAATTTTAATATACCCCGATGAGAATATGTTAATATACCCGCAGGTCTATGTCGGGCAACACATGGGTTTTTAAATCAACCACTCATGCATTGTCACATGGGCACGGGGGTAAATTGATATTAACATGATCTCATGAGGGCATATTACAACAGTGGATGGGTTTTTAAATCAACCACTCATGCATTGTCACATGGGCACGGGGGTAAATTGATATTAACATGATCTCATGAGGGCATATTACAACAGTGGATGGGTTTTTAAATCAACCACTCATGCATTGTCACATGGGCACGGGGGTAAATTGATATTAACATGATCTCATGAGGGCATATTACAACAGTGGATGGGTTTTTAAATCAACCACTCATGCATTGTCACATGGGCACGGGGGTAAATTGATATTAACATGATCTCATGAGGGCATATTACAACAGTGGATGGGTTTTTAAATCAACCACTCATGCATTGTCACATGGGCACGGGGGTAAATTGATATTAACATGATCTCATGAGGGCATATTACAACAGTGGATGGGTTTTTAAATCAACCACTCATGCATTGTCACATGGGCACGGGGGTAAATTGATATTAACATGATCTCATGAGGGCATATTACAACAGTGGATGGGTTTTTAAATCAACCACTCATGCATTGTCACATGGGCACGGGGGTAAATTGATATTAACATGATCTCATGAGGGCATATTACAACAGTGGATGGGTTTTTAAATCAACCACTCATGCATTGTCACATGGGCACGGGGGTAAATTGATATTAACATGATCTCATGAGGGCATATTACAACAGTGGATGGTAAAAAAGAATTACTAAAACAGAACATTGCAAGTTGGATGCAACATTGCAAACATAACTGTTATAGGCATAGACAATCTGACCTGATGAAGAGAACAAGTTAACTTGATTTGGTAGAACCCCCGTGACGCCATTCAAAAGCCAAGAAAAGGTCGTGTAGAAAAGAAGAGACAGAATCATATCCGATATCTCCACAAGCAAAGTCAATATGGAGAGCAAAAATTACACACAAAATTCTTAAGCAGAATCATCTTTTTTTTATTTTGCTTGCATCGGTTTAGAATTTGCCACCCTAGAAATCCCTTTGTGATTCGAATCATTTGTTAACCAAGCTCAAACAGACTTTAGTAACAGTATGTATATTATGATAAAAGTTAAAATATACACATTAAATGGGAGTGTTAAGATGAACAAGAAAAGCAATTATAAGAATAGCTAACAAGTGCGATGAAACCAACTCATGAACTTAATGGAATTGAAAATCGGACGGTTGAGATTTTGCATTGGAAACATTCTAAGTATATGATACGAAAAGAGTCATTGAGAAAATTCTAACTTGTTTGTGTTGATGTTTGTTTGTTTTCTTAGTGTAATGGAACTTTTGTTACGGCAGCATTTTACTCTTTTTGATGAATGACACCCATCGAACTTTACTTTTGTGAAGCTGAATATTTGTTGCTGAATCTGATACTTTTCGTACCATCTTCTTCCATTTCATGCTTGTTTCTGCAGTTGTTAGTCTATATATAACAGCACAAACCAGACGTAGAATCCTTGTATTTGATTAAAATTCTCTTATTAATATAACGATCTCGAGCTTTCGGGTGGATCTCCACCATTTCAGCTTACAATGGCTGGACAGCCCCGTCCACCATGGTTTTTCCCTATGGCTCGCCAAGCTGCACCACCTCCCGTCCCAGCTGCAAGGCCAGCTCGTCCACCTGCACCAGCCCCACGGCCAGATACTGAGATCGACCTCCATTGCCCCAAGCGATCAGGCCCCAAGTAGCACCACCAGCTCAGCCTCAGGAGCCCAGTGCCCCACATCCACCCCAACCCCGAACCCCACCAGCTGTTGCATCTCCTCCTCCTTCCACTGATACACCGCCTCCATCGTCACCGGCAGCTCCTCCCAGATCCCCAGTAGCAGCAGCTGCCCCTGCTGAAGCCCCATCAAGATCGCCGGTTGCAACACAGGCATCTCCTCAAAAATCCCCAGTTGCAACACAGGCAACTCCTTCAAGGTCCCCTCTTGCAAAACTGGCATCTCCTCAAAAATCCCCAGTTACAACACAGGCAACTCCTTCAAGATCCCCCGTTGCACCACCTACACCAGCTGCAACTCAACCAAAATCCCCTGTTGCATCACCTGCACCAGCTGCAGCTCCACCAAGCTCGCCCATTGAAGCATCTGCTCCAGTACTTTCCACCTCAAAATCTCCAGCGGCATCACCTGCTGCACCATCTACCCCGCGGTCTCCAGCTAAACCGTCATCTCCTGTGAAGGTTAGTCCATCAACATTAAAATCCCCATCTGTCGAAGCTTCAAATTCTTTGGCAACATCTCCTCCCCCGAAAGCATCGCCAACAACTTCCACCAATGTCTTATCTCCTGTGGTTCCTTCATCTCCTACAACACAAACACAAGCTCCATCCTCTTCTGTGAAAACTCCTCCTGTCCCAGAACACGTTAAAACAGGAACAGATGGTGGATTAGTCCGTAATAAGTCTGCCACACCTTCACCATCTCCAAAAATAGTTAAACCTTTGGAGGCAACACCGGTACAAACCCCCAAGTCTCAAGCCTGCATCTCAGCCTCCATCTCCATTTACACTTCCGCCAGCCCAAATAAAGACAGAAAGGGCAGATGAAACATGGATGTCCTCAAGCAATGAACGAAAATCGGTGTTGGTTCCCAAAACCATTGGAGATCAAAAGGATGATGGAATTGCTTCCAAGAAAAGAAAAATCTAGTAAGAGATAAAGGTTCCAACGAGAAACTTTCTGGTTCTGAAGAGATGGGAACGAGGTTGATAACACTTGCTGGTAATAACAAAGGAGCAATAATGAAATTGAGTCCATCCCCAGAAAATCATTATCATGATGAAGGCAATGCTCACAGTCTCCACAAGATCATAAGTATTAAAGAGGGCAGTGACAATGAGCAGTCGAGCATTGATAGAGAGAGATACAAGGAAAAACTCAACAAGGCGAAGCTGAAGGAATCTAGACCAATTACTGCATTCATGAACAGCAATATACAGGACGTAAACAACGCCTTTCTCTATAATTGTAATTGCACTTTCCAAGATCATGGCAATTACCTCTTCCTCACTGGGAATGGCACTGGTGGCCATGGGTTTCATCATACAGACTACCAAAACTAGCAAACGTACTGAAGGGAGGGCGGTACCAACTTTTCATGTTTATAATTTGTCATGGAATAATCTCAACTTCTTTTGAAAATTCTATTGAATGAGCATGGATTTTGATTCTCTAACTTCCACTGCTTTCATTCTAGCATACAACTAAAAAGTTTCCTGCTTTGTTCAGTTCATTAGGAGAAAAATAATATCTAATCTGAAAGAATAATAAATTTTGAGTGTGTAGACTGTGCAAGCAGTTGCTAGAATAAGTCACTGGTTGCTCTCTTTTTCATCGAGGCTAGAAGTGCTACATGTACCACTACCTATAAGACAGGTGTCATAAATCTATGAGTTCTTACATTTTGATATTAATGTATAAATTCACAAATCGGACGTGTGTTATTGGTAGTTCGTACTTGTACGATAGTAATGTCTTTTCGGCTGCTGAGTTTCAATCGCTCATTCGTTTTTGGGTAATATATATACCTAATGTCTCTAAATTTTTTAGTATTTATAGATTACATTTTCAATATTTAATTTTACTTGTGTGTGGATTTTTAATTTTTCTCAAAATCTCCAGTCATGTCTCTATAGACGGAAACCGTCTACTTTAGACGTTAGTCAACACTTTGACTATGAGTAATTTTAATAGAATATAAAAAATAAATATTTTAATTAAAAAATAATAATAAATTAAAAAAAAAAGAAAGAAAAAGGAAAAACGGTGAGTTGGGGACTCAGCCTAAGAGGTTGCTAGAAGATTCTGGGCATGTAAAATTTCCGTGGACATATATTCAAAAAAGTAAGAGGAAATTGCAAAATTTGACTCATTTTAATTAGGCATGTAAAAAAATATCCACTTTTTAAATTTAAATCTATGCAAAAATATCTCTTTTCCTATTTTTTAGACAATATTGCACTTGAACAAAAAAATTAAACCAATGAAGTATTCAACATCCTCAATTCCAACTTTTATTCCATCTCCACGACAATCTATCCCTTAATCTTCCCTTCCCCACTCTCTCTCTCTAAAAGCTCACAACCGCCATTACATTTCTACATCTCTATTGCCCACATGGTTTAGTTTTCCTCACTTTTTCGATCCATCAAACAATAAAATTTACTTTTTTCCTCAAGAACTATTGGGAAGCTTGTAGTTTTCATTTTTCCCCTTTCCCTTTTTTCTTTTCTTAAGAGTTCAGTTTTGATTTTTGCCACTACAAGTCTACAATGCTAGTCAAGAAGTCGGTCTCTCTTTCTTCTCGTTCTGGAAGGTATTTGCAGTGTCGCCTTTTGGATGGTATGTTACCCATGGAATGCTTAAGATCTTCCCGAAGAATGTCATCTAAGACATTGTAACCTACACCGACCATGGCAGATCGGAAGAGCGTCGTGTCACCCGTAGATGTTATCTGCTTAATAGGCGGTCGTACACTATTATTTTAGAGGTTAATTTCTAGGACTATATCTTGTTTTTTTTAAATATATAATAAATATGTAGTCGTTTGTTTTTATTAGCTTCTTTAGTTAGTCTAGAATTGATTTTTGTTCAGCAAATTGAATATCCTATATATATAAATGCTACAGAGATTCTGGAATCCAGAATCTCTGTTTTGGCGCCTAACCCAGATTCTATTTTCTGCTTTATTTATTTTTTCTTTTATATTTATTAATTTGGTAGTTTTAGAAAAATAACTGCAATTACCCTATGGAAAACTACCTACTTTGCACACGATTTTAGAAATTCCTTAGAGAAAACTTCCTTCGCAACATATAGTTAGTTACTTTGTGCATCTTCTGAATTTAACAGATCATCCTTTCCTTTTGCCCTTTTCATTTCTCCCTTTTCCTATGCTTTTTTCTTCGGCAGCCAATCCCAAATTTCACCCTACTGCTTGACTTCTTCTTCCCTGACTTGAGCAATGTTCTCTTTTAAATATTGTGGAAAGTACAATCATAGATCCTCCACCTCTGTCTTTAAGTCCTCTGCCTCTGTAGCAAGAAAATTGGGCTATGGAAAATTATAATTTATGTTCTTCTTCCCGTGACTTCTTCTTTTTTTCCACTCATTCATTAATATAATTTATTTTTCTTTTTTTTTTTCTGAAACCAGATATAATTTATTTTTCAATCCCACAGCTACAAAAATTTCTATCATATATACAATTTTTAATATACAAAAATATTTTTTTATTTATCTATAAATAAATAGCTTTTTAGAGTTAACGTATACGCGATTTTAAATTGATTTTTTAATCAATGAGTCGCATATAAAAGAATTAACATTCAAAAATAGAAAAGGTCCCGTAGTTCATATTTCAACCTCTACGTGACATATTTCAACCTCATAATTGCATCACTTGAATGAAAGTTGACATTAATTATGAGATTTGGATACCGTAGTTAAATTACAAATCTTATTAGGGGAAAAAATAAGTGTCAAGTAACCCTTTTTTTTTAAACATTGTCAAGATTTGTTAGTTGTTTCATATGCAATGACGATGAACAAAAGTCAAAGTCAATTGTTTTCTTATTTGTGGATCTTTCTAAAAAAATGCAGTATTCAATTATGGACAATTTTATGTTGCAGTTTCATGGTCACACATCGGCCCAGCTTGAAAATGTTGATATACAATAAGAATGGAAAGCTAACGAATAAAATGAAAAATGTCCTTTTATGAAGAAATGTTTCAAATTTTGTCATACTTGAATAAAAAATAATGTCTCCTATTTAAAATGTTTTGTTCAATTAACATTTTTATATTTACATAATAATTATTTAAATTCGCCTATATGTACTATAATTTTTTAGTATTTATTCTATATTTTCAAAAAATTAAGTCCGTGCAACGCACAGGTGGGAAAACTATGAGATATATAGATGTATATTCTTGTGATGTTATTGCAAAATATTGACCCAATTGCAGGTTTATGTAATGGAATCAAGTTGCTTATTACAAGACTTGGAGACCATGTTTTGGGAGTAAAAAGTTTGGCTGAGAGTAATACTGGTGACTCAACTATTGTCCCAAGGATGTCATTGACTCCATCTAATGTCAGATTGCCATTTAAGTTTGAAAGAAAACAATATCCTTTGGTTGTTTCTTATGTTATGACAATTAATAAATTTCAAGGGCAATCTTTTTCGCACGTCGAGCTATTCCTAAAGAAGTCAGTGTTTACTCATGGATAACTCTATGTTACAGTCTCTAGGTTTACAAATCGCGCTGTTTTGAAAATGTTGATATTTGATCAAGATGAGAATCCAATAAATAAAACAATGAATGTAGTTTATAAAGAAGTATTTTGAAATTCGTAATGTCTAAACCAATATTTATTTTTTTAATGAACTTATTACCCTTTTTTACATTAATTATTGTAGTGTTGGTTAATGGGGTAAATATATTCTCATGAAACGTTATTATAAACAAATATATATAATATATATTTACCTATTAATTGGCATGTGCAACGCACGGGTGAAAACTAGTCTACTTTAGTTTTGGTTTCTCATTCATTCGTTCAACTCCCATTCTATTTTTATTATTATTAATTTTTTAATTATTTTTATGAGTTTCTGATTCCTCTTTGAGATGCTAAGCGATTCAATTTTAAATAATAATTAGATCAACACTCTCGAGAAATAATTATCAAGCTTGACATCTAAAGTAAAATAAGGGTGGCAAGATGAGGCATCAACCTTTATCTTATTTCACTGATAACAGAAAAGAAATATATATTGGAAAATTGGAAATAAGATGCTCTCTTTTGGTGTTTTTTCTTTCTTCAACTATGTCCTTCACATGTAGTATAACTCTCTTATAGTGCTTTTACACTTTTTTACCAAACCATTAATGGCGAGAGTTACAGCAGTTAGCTGTCAAGATATAAAGATCTAGTATATAGAATATCATAGTTATAATTTTTTTCCAAACAATAATTGTGGAGAAATGAGAATTACCACATATAATTCTCGAGATATACAAATAAGTTATATGACATGTGCACACTTTGGTAATTATCAAAACTGGATTTTTCCTTATGCATTGCATGGGAAGAATATATATCAAATTATTTAAAAATAAATAGTATGAAATTTTATAATTTTTTTTGTACGGTAAAATTTTATAAGGTTACATTACCCAATAAGGAATAATTAATTTTTAACATCAACTAAACAATAATATAATTTTTTAATCATCTTAAGATAACTATATTTTTCAATAAATTTTAACCTGATTGTTATCGCTAACGCAAATAAATATCATTTTATTTTTTTACACTAATTTAAATACATGGCGTTGCACGAAATAATTGCTAGTTGGACGAGTACATGTATTGTGAAAATATTTTTTATTTAATACATAAAAGTAGTTATATATAAAATAATCGTAGTTATTAATATTCATTTATATTGGGAAAAATTAAGAAACAATTACAATTACAATTTAAATTAAGTTAAACTAACGATGTGTGTGTGTTTAATTTCTATTAATTATTATGAAATACAAATTTCAAGGTATGTTAGAAAATTGGATAATCAAATTTATCTATAATTTAAACAATTAAATGATGATAGTTATCAATTAGTTATTAATTTTAATAGTGAATGTTATTTCAAAATGGTGATTGGATAAGGCAAAAGTGAACAAAAAAATTTTAAAAAATTGAAAAATTCATAATACCACACAGTTTACCGTAATATGAAATAAAATGTCTAAAAAGACTTTACTAACATATTTTTTTAGCAGAAAAATGCGGTACAAAGGTACTGCAGCTCCTTTCATTTAATTAATATATAGATTATTGTAATTAAATGTCGAGATTTACGAATAAACTATATGGATTGTCGTATTTACTCTTTTTTATCAAATTATAACGATAGAGAATTATTGTGAATAACTATCGAGATATGCAATCATATATATGATATGCATACACAAAGCTAATTGTCTAGAATTATTGCAATAAAATGTTGAGATATACGAATAAACTGTATAAATTGTCGTATTAACACTTTTTTTATAAAATTATAACCGTAGAGAATCATCGCGAGTAACTGTCGAGATATAAAGATCAACTGTATGATATGCATACGCAGAGCTATTATCTAGAATTATTGCGATTAAATGTCAAGATAAACAAAGAGTGTATGAAAAGCCACTTTTTGACAAACTATAACTATCGATAATCAACATATGGATGAACCGTATATAATTTCATACTATTTTTTCTGGTGGTCGTTATCTATTGTAGATTGAGAATAACTTGTACAGGTACGATGTTGCATACTTTCCCCAACCAAAGAAAAAAAAGGTACCAAGTTGCATATTTTAAGGAACAAGAAAGGAGAGTTATTAGTCAAGGGTAAGAATGTAATTTTATTCAAAACATGGCCATTCTTGCACAAATTTTTTAAATGGACCATATTTGAATTTGCCTTTTTGAATTTGGCCATTTTATAAATTGTCCCAAAAAGTAATGACGAGTAGTACAATTTTCAAATATGATGATGAGGGTGTTAATGGTCGTTACAAGAAGTTGTCACCGGTTTAATTCATTGCATAAATTGTAACCTATAGTATTGTCTTTGCTACAATATACTGTTAACGATTTCAAAAAATAGTATTGCAAGAAATGACCTCATAAATTTGCGTACATCCCGTTATTTTCTAGGGCTACTAGAATTTTTTAGTACTGGAATTTTTTTCACCATGCAGGAGATGCCATGACAGACTTCAAGAAGTGCCATAAAACTACCTAAGATAAGAAAACATATTGTAGTTATTAAACTTGCCTAATAAAATCTAACCTTGACAAAATATATATAAGATATTTCTAAGATTTTCCTTTTCTTTTTTTTTTCTTTCTTTTTTTTTTTGGTTTTTTTTCTGGGATGAATTTCAGGAATGGCTATTAGCATAAACTCAAACATTAGACTTCTTAATATGGACTATTCTTTACCACACTTGAGCTATCACTCTTAGTTTAATATTTCTAAGATTATTATTATTTGGGGAAAAGAATTATATCATTCCAAATCTCGGCCAAAACTAAGCACAACCAAAACAAAATACAATTAGTCCTAGTACCAGAGCAAGAATGAGAAAAGCAAATGAAGTGATGGAATGGGTAACTAAATTCCTTTCTCAGGGAATATAATTACAAGAGCCACTACCACCTAAAATAATCAAATCGGAGATTATGTGAAAAGTGACGGTATTATGATGATATTTTTAAGAATAAAGATATGGCATCTTATTTATTTTATCTTAATACAGACACATGAATAATCAAGGATTTTTCGTGAACCTTCTCTTTACATGGTTTTCTTTATTTATTAATTTTTTTAGGGTAATTTTCATTCTAGGTCCCTAACATTTCAATTTTATATTAATTTTGTTTACATTATTTTTTAGACTTCCTAAGTCCCTTTTCATTTATTATCTTATTATGTATTTAACGTCACTTTTCATCCCCAATCTTTCAGTTTTCACTATTAACCACTGTCAAAATGATTATTATATACTTGATTCTTTATTTTCACGATAGGATCCCAACTTTTCAATTTTTATATAATTTTGTCCTCATTCTTTTTAGGCACATAGGACCCCCCAAACTTTCATTTCTTGTTGTGTTATATCCCTACTTACACTATTCACGCCTAAAATTTTAATTTTTACTATTAATATTTAGTAAAATTATCATTATACCATAGAATGTTTAAATAAAAAATAAAAAATATAATAATAAGTTTAACCACTCCAACCCACTCCGGCATAACTCAATGACAACAATCGTAAATAATGATAGTAAAAAACTTAACCTATAACAGTGTTGATAGATATCAAATCTGCATCCGAAAAAGTTGTCAATCTCAGTATTGGTATAACAAATCGGATCAGATTTTCTGATATACCATAGATCACATGGCGGATACAGATTGGATAGATCTCACCAAACAAAATTGATTTTTGATTTATAAAAAAGCCGAACATAACCCTAATACTATAATTCTAATTTAATTTTGTCTCTCTCCGTTATTATCACTCTAATTTGCCCTAGATTTGTTATCCGTTTCAATCTAATCGAATCCACCAATTGTGGATTGAGATCGTTTTCGGTGCTTTAAAAAATTTACGAACAAGGGAATTTTCCCCTATCTTTTTCACTTCTGGAAATGAGATCACTCCGACGGTAAGTTTTGAAATGACATCATTATATTCTGATAGCAACAAAAGGAAGTAGGGAAGATTTAGAGGGAACCAAATGTGTTAGTTTAGTATAGCATTTTTAATAGGAATTAACCTCAGTAATGGAAAGGTTGAGGACGAAAGGCGTTAGTGGAGATATAACGTAACAATAAATGAAATGTCAGGGGTCTCAAACACCCAAAAAAAGACGGTGATACAATTGTATAAAAATGGGTAATTTACACTTATTGTCCCCAACATTTCAACTATTAAGGGATAACATCCCCAACTTTTATTTTTCCTTCTGTGGGTCCTCGACCTTTACACAAATCTCTGACCAGTTCCCTACTAACAGAAGTCATCTAAATCAGCCGTTAACCATCCATGTGCGACATCATTGCCAAAACCAAGTTAAGGGCATTTTTGGTACAAAATAAAAAAATTATTACCCATACCTTATGATTAATTTTGAGATCGACTTGACATTAAGATGGTGATTTTTTCCAAAAGGGAATGCTGGTGACCCAGAAGAACAAATTGGTTTGATTAGAGAAGTTGCAGAAGGATGTTGTTGTTCAATTGACGCAGTTCTTCTGTAACTTTATCTAGAACCGCATGTGAGTTTATCAAATCATGATATCATTATATCGTTTGATTGTTGGGTGCAGACTATGGCTTTTCCAGAATAAAATTTCATGTTTTTAGCTACACACATCTAGATAGTGGTGTTTATGTATAAAAAATTTATTAGGAACTATTAGTGTCAAGTTTGAATTTGAAAGCCCAGGTTTTTAGAACTCGAAAACCCTAATTTTTATCGATTCGATGAGATTGAACCGGTGATTGAGTAGAGGGTTTCTTCAACTTGGGTGTTGGAAAAATCAGCGGCTCGATCTCAAGTCATCTAAAAAATCACTGCTTTACACCTAATTTTGAGAAGGGAATGTTTGGAAGGTGGCTCAAAACGTGTATTGAATGTGGCTAAAAATTTGATTGTGGCGCGTGAAAGAACCGGGTCACTCTGTTTTCTTTTGGGAGTGGTCAGAGTTCGTACAATGTACAATTGACATATGAAATTTCTTGGGGTAGCTGAAGAATGGTGGTTAAGCTATATGGTTTCTAAGTATTTTTCTTGCTGTAAATTTGCTGCTTTATTTTCTGATGCTAAGGATTTTTGCCCTTTTATTTTAACATATTCCACATTTGAAGCCCTATTGATTATTTGATTTCTTGATTCCACATTTTTTGATTATCTGATTTTTTGAACGATGTAATTACTTGTAAGGTATGGGTAATAGTGTTGTACCAAAAATGCCCTGGACTTGGTTTTGACAACTGTGTTGCATATGGATGATTAATGACTGATTTCGATGACTTCTATTAGTAGGGAGCTAGCCGGGGATTTGTGTAAAGTTGAGGACTCACAGAAGGAAAAATAAAGGTTGGGGACGTATTACCCTATAAAAATTAAAAGGATGGGGAACTATAGTGAAAATAAAGAATTAAGGTTATAATAATCATATTGATAGGGGTTAATGGTGAAAATGAAAAGGTTGGGATTAAATGTGACGTTGATGACATAATATTATAATAAATGAAAAGTTCTGGGCCAAGTAGACGTAAAAAATATGAAGATAAAATTGATACAAAGTTGAAAGGCTAGAGATGTAGAGTGAAAATTACCCTTTTTTATGAAAGGGGTTTTCATTATATTTGTTCAGTGTTGTGATGTGATGCTTTGCTCAAAAACAAAGGACAGCAATCAATCCAGTTGCAAGTAATGTTCTAAGATAGAGAAAATTTGAAAATTGTGAGGGCAATGTTATTTACCTCTCAACGAATAAAGGCGGAAGGGCTAGAGTCCATAAATGTCAAGAGCAATTTAATCTTGCAAATACATTGAAGCAAAAGCATCAAATTCGGCTTTCACTTTTAACATCGCAGCTGAGTCAAGACAATCGGTATCCACTCATTAACATTCCTATAATGGGTTTTGGCAAACTTGAGCCCCTAAAAAAAGAAAAAGGTTCTAGTAAAATTGATCTCCTTCTAGGTTTTTGGCAAAGAATGCCACCAGCACCAAATGTATTGGAGGAGAATGGGACTAAAGTTCTAGTACTCCAAACTTTTGATCACTCTCTCCTAACGTGAAGGGAGGTTATCCAACCAAACATTTGGCTATGCATCCGATTTTTGCCATATCTCATGTGGCAAGACACGTTAGTAGGAGTAGTATTACTCAAATATCACGCTAGAAAATGTTTTTGCTATATTTAAACTAGAGTGGTTATTTCCGTCTCACTATTATGAAGACCCCCCGTTTAATGAATTATTTCCGAGGCTGGTTGTTTCGCCTTGATACGACTTGTTCTACAAGGATAACTCCTCATCACATAGGCTATAATTGCCCTCTCTCCACATGGTAAACGAAGGTAATTCTATTTGACCCCAAAACTCGTTTCTACACTCATATTACATGCACCTCTTATTATATATTAGTCCTTCATTTGACACTTGGAAGATGTTCGCCAACGACAATTCCCGCCAGTGGCATCATTTTTTTTGTGGCACCCACCGGTGGCATCTTCTAACGTGTTGGTAAAATGTGTGCAAATTTTTCCCATATTTTTTTATTGTCTTCACTTAATTTTTTTGTTGATTGTTAATTGTCAAAAGATTTTTAAATAGTAAAGGACCTATTAGTTAGTTTGTGAGGTGCACCATTCGCTTGCCGTCTAATAAATTAGACAGTTAAGTTGCGTTGCCTCTTGAGCATAGGGCCGAACTTGTAGCTGAGATAGCTCTAAGCGAAATTTAGAAAATGAGCCCCGACAGTGATTGATTTTTTTTTAAATAATACGTAAAAAATAAAGCCCAAAAAAAAAAAAATACTAGTTGCAATAATAATCACCAACAATATACCAATCAATACATAACACTAAACCCACTGTAATTTAATTTTTCCCCTTTTATTGAGTTTTTTTTTCCCTTTTTCTTGGAATGAGTTGGGTTGTGGAAACGAATAGCTACATAACATTTCAAATTTGTAGTATTCTTCATATTCGAAATGTTTTTTTTTTTTGATAGATGATAAATATAAAAGAGGATAATTAAAGATTATGAAGAGAATTTAGTAGATTGAATTTCAAATGATAAAAATATTGGAATATTGGAGATAGATGAAACAATCAACAGAAAATAGTGTATAAATTATTATCTAATAGTGAACATATAATTAAATTGTGAATGCCACATTCTCAATTATTAGTGTATAGAATAATTTCCCAAAAAAAAAAAAAAATGAAATTGGGCCCCTAAACATCTTGGGCCCTAAACAAGAGCATCTTGAGCCTATGCTCAAGTATGGCTCTAATGGGCATATTTGGGCAGTCTTCAATAAGATCTCCTGTTTCATTCCTTATCACAAATTCACAATACCCACTCCAACAAGAGTTAATTTAATTATTAATAACTTAAATTCCCAATATTCACATAATTTATCCATATGTAGGATACCTGAAAACTTTTCTTAGATATTATTCATATATGTGTAGGTGATCGACGTAGACCAAACATTTGACTGATATACATATTTCCTATCGGGAGTGTTTTACTGAGCAATTTGTGTCTATATAACCTGTAGGATGACTCGATAAAATAAATATTGTGCGCTGGATTTCAAAACAACTGTACAACTGGGGGAAAAAGGACTACACTTTTGTAATATAGCCTAATATAAAATATTATTGTCATCTCTACCATATGAAAAAGATTGGGAAAATATAGTTTATTTTTTCACTATCTAAAAGCTCGATAATTCGAACTCACATCAACCACACGTTTTTACTTTTTCACTATTCTCTATAATTTCTCTTCACCTTTTCACCACACACTTCAAACAACAACCTTTTTTTTTTAAGTGAAAATTTTAGTTACAAAGAACAAAGCCTTAGTTTAGATCATTGGTTGAACTCGTGGATCACTTGTGAAGACTAGACTAGAGGTTGATGTTCAAATGCACAATCAAATTAGTTCCTAGTGATGAGTGAATTTTTCAATTTTTAGTATTATTAGACCATCATGTTATTCAACTCTTTATTTCATATCAATGATGATTGACGAATAAATCAATAGAATTTCCAATTAATTGATTAATTAACTTCACCACAATTCCTAATTGCTCTATTTTACGTTGCACTAACTTTTGAGTATTAAATTTTGAGTTATGTTACATTTGCAACTTTTTTTTTTCTTACAAAATTTTTTATACAATCACACTTGACACATTTTTTTTTTATTAATGCAGTGTATTGTGTAAAATATATTTATTACATTGCATAACATAAATTTTGACCTTGTATACACAAGTAGAAATTTCCTAAAATGTTTTTCAAATGTGTTGAATTGTCAAAATTTGTGTACACAAGTAGAAATTTCCTAAAATTTTTTTCAAATGGGGTGAATTGTCAAAATTTATGGGATCAATTAATCTCTTCAGATCTCATCCACACACGTGAGCTGGGCGTGACTGGTCTACCGTCGAATTTACAAGTTGTGTGTGAGAAACCGCTTTTGTTATCTGTGAGGGGGGAAAAGGGGCTTTTTTGCATTCTGAGCAGGAGAAATGGCAGACAAACTTCATTCCTTTGAAGAGGTAGCTAAGCACGACAAGAAAGGCGATTGCTGGCTTGTTATCTCTGGCAAGGTTTAGTCTTTTTCTCTTTTGCTTATTATTTTCAGGATTTGACCCATTTTTTTTTTTAATATGTGATTTCATTTTAAGAAAGCTGCTGGTTTTTCTGAGATTCTTGAAATCCCTGGCATCTTCAAAATTTTATGGAAAAATTCCTGGCAAGATCAGCACTACTTTCTCTTTCGTTTTACTTAATGACTTATTTTCAATTGATTTTGCAGAAAATATATTTCTGTTTTCACATTTTTTTAATAAATAAAAAAGAATCTTGATTTTCATTTTTCTTATTAACTTATTTCTGATTATTTTTGTGGAGGATGGCTTCTTCTCTATTTGGGGTTAGGAAGCAGTGGAACTTCATGCTTGAAATACTGATGTTTCTAATTTATGGATTGTTTAGGGATCAAAAGGACTTTACAGTCATAAATATGATATTATCATTTCTCAGCATTATTCCCACTGATCCTTTCCCCCTCTTTTTATAGTCTTGTTGTATAATTGTGCTATATTAGGATTTTGATCCCATAAAGGGAGATAGCATCTTAGAAAACTTGGGACTTTTGATCCAACTTGGGCAAGAAAAGTTCTCTTCTAAGAAGGAATAGCTTTTTCTGTAAAACAATGATTGAAGATTTGTAAATTTACTTTTTCAAAGCTTGCTAAAAAATGTGAGCCAAAACCAGAGCTTTTTATTCTTGGTAACCCGTGAGTGAAGCAGGCTACCATCAAGAGGACCGTGAAATGCAACCTTAATCTTGACACTTAAAGGTACAAGCTTGATGAGAATTGCGATTCAGGAGTACTTTGTTGGAGCACTCTGATGATCTAATAACCACGTTGACATTTTTTCAAATTGTTTTTGTACTTCCCATTTTGCTACTAATTGGCTAAATTTACACACTGCTAACTTTGTCCAAGATTTGCAACATTTTCATTTATTGATCTAGGCCAGGCCCACATTTGGGGTTGGGGACCCACATTGATAGTCGATCATAGTTTCAGTTCTTTCACCAATAGAAACTACTAACCAATCAATGAGGTTCATTAGTCAACAGAACATTGAAGAAGGAGCTCATATATAACATTGTGGATGCCCGAAAAGTTTGACTGCAACAGTGAGGGCTCCAATGTAAACGTTACTTATTTTTGGAAATTTATAGAAGTGATTCATGCTCTCCTCTAAGCCGCAACAAAATGATTAATAGTTTTCCCTTTTTTCTTGGGTGGGTGGGGGCAGGGTGGGGGTTGTAAGACTTGTTATTCAATGATTATGTTGGGGGTCCAAGTATCTAAATCTCAAAATGTAATTCAGTTTTCTGATCTTTTGGTTTCAAAGATTTTGCTCTGCTAGCAGTATAAATCCCTTTTAAAATAGAAATAGTTGAGTAGAAATGGATAGTGGAGATTTGAAAAGTAAGTTTAAGATTTTATGAAAAATGTGGAATGTGATCAGTTTTACCATTTTCTATTTTGAAATAGAAAATAGAATGCTAACAGAATGTTAACAAATTTTCACCCCTTGGTTCTCGTAGTGTTTTTCGTCCACCTTTTCAGTCTTTTCAAATTAGCTAAGAGTCGACCATTTCCAATCCAAACTAACGAGCTAATTTTTTTAACTTGAATCTCTATGAGTTTAGGGAGCAGAAGAGGAATTCTGCTTTTCTTTTATATCTTCTTTCCATTTCTCCTGTCTTTTCTATTTATTTTATTTTACTTTATTTTTTGGCCGCTCTGGCGGCGGCGGTTGAGTTGAGTACGTTTTGATTTAAGCAAGCATTTCCCGGGTTGCAATAAGCCTCTACCTTCAGTGTTTGTGCATATACATTGATTAGTGACTAATACATAATTAATAGTCAAAGTATATGGACATTCCTTTGAAAAGAATAGTCTAATAAATATGCCAAGCTTCAAAGGAAAAAATCTGAAATATCTACTTGAATATGTTACTTCAAGATTTAAGAGAAATATTTGTTGAACAAATGTGTAACTGTTATGAATCATATCGTTATCCTATGACCATGGGCTAAGTTCTATACATAATACATCCACTGACGTGATACCGTGACGTGCTTTTTCATTAATGTTACTACCTGTGCCTTTTCTGTTAAGAATTTTATTAGACATGTGCTCTTCAATTTAATTACATGTTTCCTTGCTTAGGCAAATGGGTCCTTTCATAATTAGCAACCAGAATTTGCACGGATAGGCTCTAGACTTACGTGCTTGGGATTTCTGTTTTCTGCTTTTGCCTTGTCACATTTGATGCTTTCAGAATCTTCTTCCACTACTATATTAGAGTCCATTTGCAATTTCAAATATGTCTTTTCTTAATGCGTGAACACGCTTGTTGCGGATCCACAAG
>CAVNYN010245099.1:0-30463 GCA_963692815.1 Nyctanthes arbor-tristis | reverse complement strand
TTGTTGATTATTGAGTTCCATCTATTGTTAGATGAGTTATTTGTGGTGCCAAGAATATTGTTCTTGACGGTGTTGCGTGATTGTGGTAGTGTGTGGTTACCTCTTGATTTAGGGTAATAATCTTGAGAGGATAAACATTGTATTCCTATTATTATTTGGTGATAGTGGAGTTGTCGGTTTGCCCCGTCGATTTTCCCTTCTCATTGGAGGGTTTTACGACGTTAAATAATTCCTGGTGTTATTTACGTTTCCGCACGTATATTATTGTTTGATATATTGATTGCCTATTTTAATCACACGGGTTTAGGGAAATTGGTTAAATTCCCAACACTTTTCCCCATCCATGTGCTTATATAAAAAAGATTAAAAGTGTGTTTTGTTTTGGTATATACGTTTTTTGGAAGTGCCTAAATTGTACTCATAACAGATTTTCTGTTGTTTTGGAAAGTGATTTTTTTCCTTGAAAAATTGGTTTTTTGTGTGGCTATCTGTGGTTTGTTGAATTGATCGGGAGAAGACTTCTCACTATAAAAAGGTTGCATGTTTGTTTCGCTCCACGCCACTTCGCTATGTGTCTGTCTATAGTTTGCTCATTTGTTTTTTTTTAATAAATAAAATATAATAAAGTAAAATAGTTCCACCGTTGGTAAATCTTCATGTAAACATTTTCCTTTTTGGGATTCTTGAGTTTGTCCTCTATTTTTCCTCATGAGATTTGATTTTTTCCCCTTAAAGGTATCATCTTCTAGAGGATTTTTGTTGCAGGCAATTTTGATTATGTTTGTAAGTGATTTGATCTCTATTAGCCAAATTGTTGATTTCCACTAATTAATATTTTTGTAGCAATATAGTATATGTTAGTGGGACTTTGATGGAATTCGCTATTAGTTTTCGGTTAATAGTGTAATATTTCCATTGTAATCTTGTTTATAGAAATATCTCTCTGTTTATCTAAAGCTCTTTGTTTGTACATATGTATTAGCATTTGTCATATGTGCTTAATCAATAGTGCAATATAATGGACGGACTACTATTTTGTCATATAACATATCTTGAATCTAAAATAATTTCCATGATTACTAGAAGGATGAATTCATTTTGAATTAAATGAAAGTGATATCATGGTTTCTTTTTTAAATTTTGTTTTATTTTTAATCTCAAACGTGCTTTTTATTTTCCTATTTAGGTAAGCACATGCTTTGATGATCTATAGAGTTGTCAGTTCAATAGCGTGTGCAATTTTGCAATTTCTAGAGCACTTGGGAAATGAGAAATTTGACGTGAAAAATCTTCATATATCCCATTGAAATCTCAAATCTATATATTCCAAACGAGACGAGTTTTTCTGGCCTAAATTTTCTGGGGCGTTTTTGAAAATTTCTTGCTTTTTTTTTTTGTGTTTTAGGTTTTATTCCATATAATTAATCAATTATTAAACCATTTAATCATACAATTATTCCCAAATTCCTGACCAATCTGCATAAATTCCTTGGTATTTCTAAATTGTGTTATTTCTAATCAAGCAATATTTCTTTAATTTCGCCCAAATCTATTAACATGCAAAGGAACTTAAGAGCCCTTTGTTTTTTTCCCGCCCATTTACTTTACAGTAACGCTCGCGGTGAAGATTTTATTTCTAGAAAATTGATTTTAGAATAATTATATTACCACTATAAGATTTTATCTCCACACCACATTTTTAACCCCACCACATATAACAGGAAAAATGTATAGCCACATCACAATAGATTTACATATATGTTCATATATAAGAAAATATGATAAACCAAAAATTAAATTAAAATTAAAATAAATCAATTCTACCACAGTTTCCTTAAATATAACCGCAATATATGCAAACCATGCACTATTTAAAATACAAATCTAAAATAATAATTAAACTACACCTAACTACAAATAAAACCATAAATCTATTAAAAATTAAAAAAACAATATGAGAAAAAATAACGGATAGAAAATTTGAAATCAAATACTCATTTAAACAATCAAAACACTGTTTTATTGATATCCCCTTCTTCTTGTTCTTGAATATTCTGCAAAATCAAGCTCATTTTTCTCCTTGTTTTTCTTTAAACATTCATATTCTTAATTTTTTATGTTATTTTCTAATGGTATTGATGTATATTTATTATTGAAAAAAGAAAACAAAATGTTTATATTCTTAACTTTTTTTTTTAAAATTTGCTATGAAGATTTAATCAGTGGAAGTACAAAAATGCCTAATAATTTGTTCTTTTTTTCTTTTTTTTTTTTTGGGGAGACCTAATACTTTAATTTGTTCTTTTTTTCTTTTTTTTTTTTGGGGGAGACCTAATACTTTCTTCTTTCAGTGTCTATACAATTCTGACTTTTTAAATAGATTATGTCTATTTTAATTTGTTAAAAGTCATTCATAATTGGTAGTTCAATTGTAGTGAAAAAATGAAAGTTTTTTTTTGATACATGAAAAAAAATTAAGTTAGGCTTCTAGTAAAGAGATTTAAATATGTACCATAGAAAATTTAAGGAAAAAGGCATAAAAAAGGGACAATTTAAGGAAAAAGAAAAAGGAAAGACTAAATTCAAATATCTATGAGTATTTAGATTTAACGAGGGATGATTATGTCATTTTAAATACGGTTAATTTGGTATATAAGAAAATTGTGGTGGCATGAAAAGAAATTGTAGTGTCAATATAATTACCCTTGATTTCATTCTTTTTTGTTTTTCATGCTAACTCATCTCTTTCCCTTTTATCCGCATTTATTCCACGCTCTTCTTCTGCAAGTTTCCCTTCTCAGCATCAGTTTATTCCTCTTTTGTTATTGATGGTACTTTTTCTTTAGCGATATGTTCTTATTTCCCCTAAAGTGAATCGCAAATCTAGCTCCATTTCCTAATAAGAATCTTCACTTTTCCTCACAATTGTGTATCTCTTGGATTTTCCTTCTTGAATAAATATTGTGATAGCCTCAATCCCAAATCGCTTTTCTTGTGATAGTCTCAATCCCACATCGCTTGGGTGAAGAAAATGAGACCATTTTATAAGTTAAGCGATCCACTCTATCTGACATGAGGCCTTTTGGGTGAGAGCCCAAGAGCAAAACCATGCGAGCTTGGCCCAAAGCGGACAATATCATGTCAAACTAGAGCAACTCGTTATAGATAGTATCAAAGCAGAGCCCAACTAGAAGTGTCGCGAATGAAGACGTTGGGCCCCCTTAGGTGGGGTGATTACAACAGTCTCAATCCCACATCACTTGGGTACAGAAAGAGAGACCAGTTTATAAGCTAAGAGACGCACTCCATCTGACATGAGGCCTTTTGGGTGAGACACAAGAGCAAAACCGTACGGGTTAGGCCCAAAGCGGACAATATTATATCAAAGTGTAGGGGGTCATTACAGATGGTATCAAAGAAAAGTCCAACTGAAAGTGTGGCCAACGAGGAAGTTGGGCCCCCGTAGGTAGGGTGATTGTGATAGCCTCAATCTCATATCGGTTGGGTAGAGAAAGTGAGACTAGTTTGTAAGTTAAGAGACCCATTCAAATTGATATGAGGCCTTTTGGGTGAGAACCCAAGAAAAAAACCGTACGGGTTTGGCCCAAAGCGAACAATATCATGTCAAAGTGGAATAGGTCCTTACATATGTACTGATGCTTTCAATTAGAAATGACTTTTGTTTTTTCAATTTTAGGTGATGAAGCGATAGGAAACGGGGGTTGAAGCGCCTAATTTGATCTAGTAGTGGCATCAATTCCATGGCAAATAGCTCTGGCAGCAACCCCTTTGAGGGACATTTGGGGTCATTGCTGAAACTAAGTAGCTAGAAACAGGGGAAGTCATTGCAACACTACAAGAAATCAGGGCATCACCGATGGAAAAATCCATCTGTGATATTAAGAAATTCATCAAAAACAAGAATGACCTACGGAAAATAGCCTTCGGGAAAATTGCCAGTTATACCCTACTCAGTAATAGTTTCCAACAGTTTTTAGATACCCGTTGAAGATCACCGACATAATCCAGTCAATAATTTCCTTCGTTTTCTTGTGTCGAAGAATTCTCTGATAGATGTATTCACTACAAGGTTTTTTGTCTTTTCCCACAAAATGTTTTTGTGGGAAAAGTGAGAATTTGTAGGCGTAAGTCTCTCGAGACAAAAATAGTAACAACTTTGTGGCTAAATCCTAACCCTACAAACCTTTTGCAGACAAATACAATTTGTCATCTAAGTGCTTTCCACACAAACTCATTTGTGCACAAAATCTCCTTTTTATTTCAAAAAATTTTTTGTAGGGAGAGGTATTTGTAGGTAAAAGATCATTTTCATCACAAATTGGTTTTTGTTGGGAGAACCACTTGTAGGCAAAAGGTCGTTACCTTCACATACAAATTTTTATAAGGAGAGCTATTTTTGGCCAAAAGATTATTTTCATTACATAGGAAGTGCCATTTGTAGGCATAAGATTGTTCTCGTCATAAATAATCATTTGCCGGCAGAGTCGCTAGTAGTTAAAACATCCTTATAGTCCCAAATAAATTTTTGTTGGGAGAATCATTTTAGGACAAGGAATTCATTTTTTCCCCTTGTTTTTCATGCTACATTACTCTTTAAGATTAAAAACAATATAAAAATATAATAAAGACACAATTTAAAATCAAATTGTATAACTTTTAATTCAAACTGTAGTAATAAGTACAAAACAAGTGTTAAGTACAATTGTGCTTGTACTAAAATGAGTGGACGAAACCTTAATCGATCCATACAAAATTACGAATAGACATAATCATCCCAATATCTCACAAATGGTCATCTTCTAACCCACACAGCCTAGGTTTCACATCCAGAATGGACAACATGGAGATCAGCATATTTTGTATATCTTCTTGATCTTCTATGGGTGTTTTCGTTGAAGGTTTGTTGCTTGGAAGTCTTTGCTCTGCTAAAATTGTATTATAATCACCATCTTGCCATTCTCTTACAAAATTCTATAGTTTATTTATCAACTTTGACAAGATTCTCATCCTATAAACAATAAAACCCACAAATTAGCCCATTATAATTAAGTTGATAGACAAATAAGTATAATAGTTAACTTCTATGATACATATTTCATCAGTAAGCAATATTTTTAATCAACAAACTTGTCATTACCCAACCTACCAGCTAAGAATAATACAGCTTAATCATGTTCGTGATATAAGGATATTCTTGCCCATGATGCGAAGTTCTCAAATCATTGTTTGGGTAACACCCCAAATTCTAAGCACCCGGGACTTTAACAATAATTTTTCTTTTTAAAATAAATTAAAAGAGGGTAAAATATGCGAAAAAATAATTCTCATAATCTTGGAAATAATATCCCCAAAAAAAACTTATTAATGTCAAGAAATAAGGAATTTTAAAATATTCATAAACAAGTAAAAATGTTTAATTCATTCCAAAATAAATCCTAATTTAATTTGATGCCACCACTGCTCAACACCTCTCCTCTGATTCTGAACCTACAAAATATTGTAATTTGAAAGGGTGAGTATTTCATAAAAATACTCAGCAGTCTCAGCGGAAATTAATTAATTTATACCATAAATATACATATAAACATGCAACTACATGAAGATCTCAGAAAAAGTTCTTTACTCAAAAACAAGTATTGTATGGTAAATGTAGGTTTTCGACTCTCATCTCATGCTATAAAGCATATAAATACTAGCGTATAGTAGTCAAGTATTGCATGCATATCATAAATATTCTCGTCTCGTCTTGTCTTAAGCATAAAGCAAATAAGCTCATGCATATAATAAACACATAAATCACATATTTGCATGCATACTGAGAGCATAGATCAATTAACTTTGCGTATATTCTAAAATAGCTTTTTCTAGAAAAATGACACTACCTTAACCTTGCGAACTGGGCAACCTTTGAGAGAAACTTATTTTTTATGGATCTTCACGCCTCGTCTAGTCAAAAAAATAAAATAAAAATGTTTTGGTATTCAAGAAATAATACTTTAAGAAAAGGAAATAAACTTTAAAGACTAAATTGAAACACTGAAATAGTTCAGGGCTGGGACTAAAAAGGCAGATGCTAAACTTTAGGGTGGAAATCTGTGGTACAAAAAATTAGAAACCCTATTTTACCAAATTGAAAACCTTGGGACTGAAAAAAATGAATCTGGAACGTGGGGACTGACTTTCAGACTCGCTGAAAAGCTGGGAACCTGAGTGCAAAATCAATTAAATAAAAATACCCAATTCCTTGCTTAATTCGGCAGAATGAAAGCAGAACTGGGAAGAAATGAGCCAATTTAGTAAGTCAGTCAACAATAACCCATATAGCATTATGACCTTTGACTGATCTTGGAAGTCCCACTACAAAATCCATCATGAAGGAAAGAGTGTAGGCAATGGTGTAGATCTCGGTGGATTTGACAAGCTTAGGTATCTGATATTCATCTTTGACTTGCTGATAGACCATACAACGTGAGGCAAACTTCGGAATACTTTCCTTCATATTTCTCCACCAAAAGGAATTACGCAAGTCGCGATACATCTTTGTCTTACCAGGACGCGTAAGGGGCTGAATGGGCTTCTGTAAGGATTTCACTTTGGATCTGCTCATCATTTGGTACAGAAAGTTGACCCATGAATACAAGTGCTGAGTCTGAGGCAATCTCAAATCCTGGCTGTCGGGAGGTCCCCACTCCTGACCTAATCTTTTCTAGATATTTGTCATCCTTTTGGGCCGCTATAATCTGATCTCTTAAGTCTAATTTGACGACTAAGTTTGCTAGCCTATCAGACTTTTAGGTTGATGAGCTTTGTACTTCAATCCTCAAATTCTGAAAATCCTGTATCAATTGATCTTGAATAGTACCCAACACTGATAGTTGTCCAGCATTCTTCTCGCTTAATGCATCTGCTACTGCATTGGCTTTACCGGGATGATAAAGAATAGTACAGTCATAATCCTTTACCAACTCCAGCCATCATCGCTGTCTCATGTTTAGCTCTTTTTGGGTAAAAAAATACTTCAAGCTTTTGTGATCTATGTATATCTCATATTTGCTCCCATACAAGTAGTGACGCCATATTTTTAGAGCGTGTACTACTGCTGCTCATGTGTTTTCAACTATCTCGAAGTGTAGGCTACCACCTTTTCGTGCTGTATCAAGACACATCCCAAACCGTGTTTAGATGCGTCAGTGTAGATAACGAATCCTTCAGCACCATTGGGGATGGTCAACACCGGAGCTGATACTAACCTCTTCTTTAATTCCTAGAAACTCTGCTCACAGTTGCCTATCCATTGAAATTTAACACCCTTGCATGTCAGTTGAGTCATAGAGCCTGCTATCTTAGAGAAACCCTTGACGAATCATCGGTAGTAGCTAGCCAACCCTATAAAGCTTCTCACATCACCGGCATGAGTAGGTGTCGGCTAGTGCGTCACAGCCTCAACTTTAGAAGGGTTCAATACCCTTAACTGTCACCACATTACCTAAAAATCCGATCCTCTCAAGCTAAAATTCGCATTTCTGAAATATGGCGTACAACTCTTTTGCTCTCAAAGTGCCAAGCACAATCCTCAAGTGCTCCCCATACTGTTTTAGATATCTCGAGTAAACCAGTATGTCATCAATAAAGACGATGACAAATTTATCCAGATATTGGTGGAACACTTGATTCATCAAGTCTATGAACACTGCAGGGGCATTCGTGAGACCAAATGGCAACACCGTGAACTCATAGTGTCCATATCGGGTACTGAATGTCGTCTTAGGTATGTCAACTGGCTTGATTTTCAACTGATGATATCCAGATCTGAGATCGATTTTCGAGAATACTGTAGCACCTTTCAGCTGATCAAATAAGTCTTCAATCCTAGGAAGAGGATACTTATTCTTTATTGTCAGTTTATTGAGTTCTCGGTAGTCAGTGCACATTCTCATGCTGCCATCTTTCTGTTTGACAAATAGAATAGGTGCTTCCCCTGGGAATACACTCAGTCTGATGAAACCCTTCTCCAATAACTCCTCAAGGTAAACTTTCAATTCCTGTAACTCTTTAGGTGCCATATGATATAGAGCTTTAGAAATTGGTGCCGCACCAGGTACTAGATCTATGGAAAATTCCACCTGCCTGTGTGGTGGAATACCTAGTAAATTTCTGGGAAAACATCAGCATATTCACGAACAACTGGTACCTAGTCTAAAGTGATTTCAGTCGTTAACTCACCCTGAAGGCTAACCAAATATCCTAGGAAACTGTCTTTTGCCAAAAGCTTCTCTGCTTGGATGGTTGAAATAAGGTAGGGAAGTGCTTTGACCTTTGATCCATAGAACTTGAATGTCTCTTTCCCATTTTTGCGGAACACCACCTCCTTCTCATGTCACATAATGGTAGCACAGTTGTTGCTCAACCAATCCATACCCAAAATAATGTCGAAGTCCTTCATTTCTATTATGTTCAGGTCTGCTTTCAATATTAGTCTGTCAAAGTCAATTGATACTGGCCTAACTATCTCATTCGTCTAAATAGTTTCCCCTGAATGAAGGCCAACCTCAGGTCAACTACCCGTTCTCCATTCTACCAATTTCAGTCTAGCTAGGCATGAGGTAGATATAAAAGAATATGTGGCGCCTGAGTCTATCAGCACATAGACATGAATACTAGAAACATATAGTATACCTGTTATCATATAATATTACTATCAAAGAACTGCACATCACCAGATCTAAATCAAGACATGTATAGGAATACACTAAATAATTAGTATACCTGCTATCACGTCAGCATCATCGATGGCATCCTCGTGCGTCATGGCAAATACACAAGCCTTTCCTTTGTTAGCCTGTTGCGTGTTCCTCTTTTGGTCAGTGTTCTGAGCATGGGCGTTTGGGCAATCAGATAAAAATGGCCCAGCTAACTACACCTATAACACATTCCCTTGCCCCATAGGTACTATCCTCTGTGCAGCTTTTTATAGTTAGGGCTTGGTGGAATTGAATTAGCAGTCTATCCACAAGTTGACCGTGTATTTTGCCTCTTCTTAGATGCCTGGTTCCTGTTCTTCCCCTGACCTGGCCCTTGCCACTTCCGTTACCCTGATTCTGCTGATTGCTCTTACCACTGGGACTACCATATTGTGCCTCTGAATAAGCTAGTTTCTGAGCCATCTTCACTACTTGCCCATACGTGGGCAATGAGTGAGAGCAAACAATCTGGCCAATGTCTGGGCTTAAGCCCCTCTCAAACCTTCAGGCTTTCATGACCTCAGTGCTCACCTAATGTGGGGTATATCGAGACATCTCCTCAAACTTCCTTTCATATTCGGTGATGTCCAGGTGGCCCTACTTCAAGTTTAAGAACTCAATCTCTTTATGACCCCGAAGAGCTTGTGGGAAGTATTTATCTATCAGATATGTTTTGAATTGCTCCCAAGTCAAATTCCTTTGTTCCGGCTCAGTCCTAGTCCTGCAAACGGACTCCCACCAATGGCCAGCATGCCCCTCGAGCATAAATTCTACGCATAACACCTTCTGATCATTAGGGAACGAGATGTGGTGGAAAATTTTCTCAATGGACATTATCTACTCTTCTGCAGCTAAGGGGTCATTGCCACCATCGAACCTAGATGGCTTGTATCTACGGAACTGCTTTACAATGGACTGAGGCAGGATAGCTTGGGCTGCAGCACGTGCACCTTGTCTAAGGTCCTCAATGCTTGAAGAAAATCCCTTATCATATTGGCCTGTGCATTTCCTCATGCCATTTCCTTTACACAGGAATTCAAAACGAGTTTATCTCCATGGTTATCAAACTATAACACAAGCATTCGTACACAACAAGTAAAACCATTCATTCTCAATAAGGCAAGATGGAAACTTTATTTCATTAATCACTGAATAACCTTAAACGATGAGTACAAAATGTCTTAAATGAATGAACAAAACTGTAAACTGAAATAAATACTATCAAAAACTATAGTTTCCATCTATCTATCTTGCTACTCTACTCATCTAGCCATCCATTTCCCCCATTGCATGCTGGCAGTGTGCAGGGGGTATAAGTAGGGGTGCTTTCTCCCGGCGGTGTACTTGGGGTATACTCATAAGGTCCACACACTTCAGACCCTGCATTAGACACCTTGAGGTCCTCATCTAGCGCTATCACCTCCTCATCCACAACTTCCTGTATTGGTTTGGGGATGCGCATTGGTACATGTGCCTCTCCACGCATCACTAGCTCATCACAGAAGGTCTGGTAATCATCTTCCATCCCATGACGCCCTCTCAACTCCCTAAGCAGTTGACAGATCTGTGGGTGTCAGTTCTCTAGAAATATCGATATCAAGTGACCAATAGAGTCTGCATTATTTGTCCTGAACCACTGGCACTGGCTTAATGACGTACCATATTATACCCAAGTATATGTTCTGATATAGTAGCTCCAAATGCAACCCTATATGATAAGTACCTATCAAAGATCGTATATGCCCTTGCCTCAAACACTTGGGTCCTATCCCCTGTCATGGGTGCCATTTATGAAAAGTACTGTTTATATAAAGTCCAGCTAAGTATTACTATTCTGTCAATTTAAGCTAATTTCAAGGACTAAGAAATCATTAAATCTTTTCTTTACTTAAGATAATTGCATATTATGCCCTGTTATGCTCAAACTCGCTTCTTTCATAAAGTCGAATACAATTCTTCTTTCTTAAATATCTGTCTTACAGAGTCTCATAAGTAATATGTATTCAACATAACATCATAAATACTTTTGTAAATAAGTAATTATCTCAAACCAATAAATCTTTCTTTTACCTTTAGAGTAAGTGGAGGAAGCAATGGCAATGGTAACCTATAAAAATTCTTGACTTTATTTTTTAAAAACAATCTTTCTTTTTCAAAAAATTTGTGTGGTAAATGCAGGTTTCTGACTCTCATCTCATGCGATAAAGCATATAAATACTAGCGCATAGTAATCAGATATTGCATGCATATTATAAATATTCTCGTTTCGTCTCGTCTTAAGCATATAGCAAATGATAGCATCGATCAATTAAATTTGCGCGTATTTTGGAAATAGCTTTTTCTAGAAAGATGAGACTATCTTAACCCTGCAAACTGGGCAACCTTTGAACGAAACTTATTTGTTTATGGATCTTCACGCCTCGTCTAGTCAAAAAAATAAAATAAAGATATTTTAGTATTGAAGAAATAATACTTTATGAAAAAGGAAATAAACTTTAACGACTAAATTGAAACACTGGAATAGTTTAGGGATGGGACTAAAAAGGCAAATGCTAAACACTAGGGTGGAAATCTGTGGTACAGAAAATTAGAAATCAATGTGATAGAACTAAAAACCTTGGGCTGAAAAAAGATAAATCTGGAACGTGGGGATTGACTTTCAGACTCGCTGAAAAGCTAAGAACCTGAGCGCAAAATCAATTAAATAAAAATACCCAATTTCTTGCTTAATTTGTTAGAATGTCAACAGAACTGGGAACTAAAATTTTCAAACAACAGAATAAGAGGTGCGGCCGAGGCTCAGCTGGACTGAGTTCAGGGAAAGGGATTCCAGCTAAAGGTGAATGAGGGTGGCCGGGCTGGTTTGGTTGAGGATTCGCATTCGGCCAAGGAGTAGATCGGAAGAGCACACGTCTGGGTTGCGACTTTGGGACCAAGAGGGAGTTGCGGTGGTTTAGGCTCGGGGCGGAGAAGGTCGCTATGGGATTTGGGTCTTGGCTGGCTTCTTGGAGTTTCGGCGGATACTAAGTTTTTTGGCGGGATTTTCAGCTGGGTAGTACCCCTTTTTTTTCTATGGGTTCAAATTTTGAGATTCGGCAGCGACGGTGTTTGGGTTGATTTGGGTGGTTACTGTAGGAAATATAAGTGGTAGTGTTTGGGTTGATTAGGGGGGTCGCTGCAGGAAACAGAAGTGGTGGTAGTGTAGGTCGTGTGGATGTATTTTCTTTCACTGGGAGAAGGAATCCGGCGAACATCTTAGTTTCCAACTACGGGGGTGATGGCCGACGGTGTGTATATGTGTATATGTGTCTCTGACAATAAACAAAGGAACTACAGACATGTATGTATGTATGTTGAATAAAAGAACCAAACCTGAAGAAAGTGAGCTCGTGAGTGGGATTTTCTATGGAATTTAACAGGATATTTATAGGTTGTGAGTTACAATCTCTTAGTTCGACTGAGAGTTGGAGTTATAGTGTATACGAACTTTCATGTGTATTGGTAGTTGAAGTTTACGAAATAATAACAGCTGGCTAAGACAAGTCGAGCTAGGATTTTATAAAATAGTTGAGATAAAGTCCGTTTGGTGCAAAAGATTTGGAGTTTAGGAAAATAATTTATTTAACATAAAACTTTTAATTAAGCTTTAGCCTATTTGACTAGACGAGCGTGAACTAAAACGAACTTTAAAATTGGCGAGATTATAGTGACGCGTAATCATTTAATAAAAATTTATTCTCTAAAAATTTCAGGTCCCTACAACCTTGCCCCTTTAAAATAAATTTCATCCTCTAAATTTGGCTTACCTATATCTATGAGATTGGGTATTTGTCTCGAATTTCTTCCTCTTTTTCCCAAGTGACCTAATTGCATCCCCGACTACCCCACTAGACTTTGACTAATGGCAGTTCTCGATTTCTCAAGATATGGACTTTCTTCTCTAATATGCACGTTAGGGACTCTTGATAAGACAAGTCTTTCAGAATCTCAATATCCTGATAACTCACAATATGATTCGGGTCGGATATATATTTCTTCAATGAGGAGATATGAAAAACATCATGTACTACTGAAAGTTTAGGCGGTAATGCCAGTCTATTTGCTATATTACCAATCTTTTCTAATATCTCAAATGCCCCAATAAATTGCGGTCTCAACTTTCCCTTTTTGCCAGACTGCAAAACATCCTTTATTAGTACTACTTTGAGGAATACCTTATCCCCTATCTGGAACTCCACATTCTTTCTTTCCAGATTAGCATAACTCTTCTGCCTGTCCTGAGCTGTTTTAATCCTGGACCAAATCTTCTCAATCTACGCAACAATTTTCCTTACCAGATCTGGCCCCAACAATTTCCTTTCGCCGATCTCATCCCAATAGATCGCTGAATGACATCTTCTGCCATATAATGCTTCATATGGGGCTATCCTAATAGAGGCATGATAACAGTTATTATAGGCAAACTCTATTAAGGACAACGAGTTATCCTATTTGCCAGCCAAATCTAACACGCAAGCTCTCGGCATGTCCTCCAAGGTTTGAATGGTGTACTCAGACTGTCCATCTTTTTGGGGATGATACGCAGTGCTGAAGTTAAATCAAGTACCCATGGCAGTCTGGAGACTCTTCCAGAACCTTGAGTTAAACCTCGGATTCAGTCAGATACAATAGAAACTGGGATTCCATGTAGTCGGACAATCTCCTCGACATAAAGTTGTGCCAACTAATCAACACTGAGGGTCATTTGAACTCTAATATGTAACGACCTGCTCCACTTTGACATGATATTGTCCACTTTGGGCCTAGCCCATACGGATTTGCTATTAGGTTCTCACCCAAAAGACCTCATATCAGATGGAGCGGGACTCTTACTTATATTTTGTTCTCCTTTTTTCTACCCAAGTGATGTGGGATTAAGGCTGTCACAATCACCTTACTTATGGGGGCCCAACGTCTTTATTGGCCACACTTTCTGTTGGGCTCGGCTTTGATACCATCTGCAATGACCTACTCTACTTTGACATGATACTGTCAGCTTTGGGAATAGCCCACACGGTTTTGCTCTTAGGTTCTCACAGATCGGACTCATGTCAGATGGAGTTGGTCTTTTAGCTTATAAATTGGCCTCCTTTTCTCTACGATAGGGATGTGCAATTGAGGCTGTCACAGTTTGACTTTGAAAATTTTATAAAATTCTCAAATATCAATTTAAATAGAAGCTCTTCCGATCTCTTTAATTGTTATTAGATAATTACTAGTAATTTCACCCATGCATTGCACGGGACGCCTTGACCAAATAATGTAAGCAATTGATCAAGGGTTGTAATCAATATTGTAAGAAAATACCAACATTGTCAAGGGACTAACCCTGACTTTTATTAATGGTCATCGCATAACAGACCATTAATGGAGACTGTCTGTGCTGAAAGGTGAATGGCAATCTAACATCATATGGAGTGAGGCTTAATTTGGGAATAAAAAAAATTCTTGACCAGCATTTGGACCCGAAACATCTGGGCCTCCACAATGTGGTCCCCGAGTTTGGTCAGTAATAGCCCTGTACCATTACACAATCTAGATGAGTGGTCAATATTCCGCATAAGCATCATAGCTACACCCATCTTTAACTTGATATTATGGTTCGGTACTCTAGAACACATTATGCCATTTAGAAACTTAGGTAAATGAATTTCCTGAAGAAAATCACTGTCAGAATCTAAAGAAGAGGCCGAATCAAAACATAAATAGGTCTTTAATTCAGACATTCTGCCTCACCATATATTCATTAACCTTGTCCACCTCATTGATGGTAGGTACAAGAATAGCTCATAAATTTAGATAAGACGCTGCGTTGCCCTATCTCCAGAAATCAAGGCAAGTACTCTTAACAATAAATTTGACAGGATATCACTATCTGACTTCCTGTTATCACTGTTTGCTAAAACACCATCCCCAACCTATAAAATCCAATCTAAGGAACTTTGGAGTGCCACCAAATTAGGATCATCATCAAGATTTCTAAGCCTCATGTTCTTCGTCAACTTCAATACCTTACGGTGCTGCCGTAGGAAAGAAGAGTTCAAAGACGCATGTACAATATCCTGTTTGCTCCCTTTAGGAATGACTAGCAAAATCTGTCTAAATCTCCACCAAATACAACGGTTTTGCCCCAAAATAGTTTACCAACATTGGAATTCTCAGAGAGCCGGAGGACATCTCTCACAGTACAGTCCGCAGCTTTAAGCAATGCCTGTTCATTATGGGTGCCTCGTCCTATATAATTAACTTGGTCATCTCAATGAGCCTGAACAAATGACTTTCTTGCTTTATACTATAAGTTGAGTCTTCAGCTATAGTGAGGGGATTGCAAATCTTGTGTGCGCAGTTCTCTCACCAGGCAGAAGAAGCAATGCTATACCACTTGATGTCGCGTTCAACACTATTTCTCCATGAGATTTGATAGCTGTAGACAACGTTTTCCATAGATACATTTTCCCAATTCCACCATGTCTACAAAGGAAGAACACATCACCACTATTGCTATCTGTAGAACTCATTATAGTGTCATAGACGAAGCGCTGTTTATCAGTTAAGTTAGATAATGACTTGGAGTGTTCCTTGGCAAAAGCAAGTCTGTCATATCTCAACTGTTCATGTATAAGACTATCCATCAGTAGAAGGGATGTCTGAAATAGTAGGGACAGGCATACCTCCATAATCATGAAAAGACTTCCCCTCTATTGCAAAAGCTTCTCAATCTCTGCCAAACAATAATTCTTGATTTCATCCTCGTTCTACTGTAACTCTACAAAATAATAAACCTGTTTAAAGGTCTAATTTAATGTTGCACAGAATAATTAATCAGGTAACATGCATATTAAATAGATTAGAAGTTAGTATATGTAAACATTTAGTGATTAAAACCCATTACCTTGGTCATTGATAGTATTCCTCATGTTATAGGGTATATCGTCTGATAAATATTGCCATCACTACTCCTAAACCAAGTCAGGCTTTGCAAAGAGTCTAACGTAACAGAGTAACAAATAGACTACAAAGAGAGTATGTAGAGCGCAAATGACTTGCCTCTATAATGCCATCAACGTACTCCCTGTCATCGTCAAGTAAACCAAGAATGTTGCAAGCATCTCTGAATGTGGCATGTAAGGTCCCATTAACTGTCTTTAGATCTTCATAGCCAGTCAGACCTTTAACAACATTCATCAACATTCTCAAGTAGTATTTCTCTCTTACTCTAGGGTGTATAAAATATATATATATATATATATATCCAACTAGAAAGCCTCTCTGCCTCAGAACCCACTGTTTTGTTGTCTTTTTCCCCACGAATTTATTAGAGAACTCAACATATGCTAAACTTCTTGCTTCTGAATACTTTTCATTTGCTTTCATCCCTGCTGAAAACTTTGTTGAGTGGACCGTAGTTCGATTGACCACTACATCGACAGTTTCCCCTGTAGAATAGAAAGCACTATGCTTTCCAGGCAGATGAAAACTCAGCCACTCAACGGCTATATTCCTGTAATGAACATGAAATCTAAAAATTCTCTAGGCAGCCTCACACGCTGAGATGTAGCAACAGTCATAATACATCTTAATATCATTAGCCTTCTGAGCTGAAAAAAATCTGTATTCTCGGAGAAGGCCACGGTGATCCGATCATTGTGTGGAATAACAAATCTGTTGTCAAGAACAACCCTATTTTTTATAACTGGTCTGCCATTGTCTCTCCTTTTGTAAATTGGGAAACCAATTGGATCAATAGTAGCATGATGTACAAACTTTTTTGAAAAGTTCTTTGTACAACAACCTTTATGCATGCAAGGAGAATTTTTGTTGAATGGTCCACATGACCCATGGACCATTAACTCTTTCACAACATTGTAATAATCAAGCTCAAATTTCTTGTCTGGAATCTTTGCAGATATTATCTTATTAATGTCTGAGGATGATATATAACTATCTTCCTGATACAGCCACAAGACAATATGAGCAATGGCAAACTACATTTCTAGAACTCCATAGTGTAAACAACTACACACGTAAAAGGAAATATAAAATGATTAGTAAATATAATAAAGAAAACATACTCGTCTTACATGTATTAACAAATAATATGTTGAATATATGACTCTTTTATTTTAATACAACTCAATCGTAAAAAATACGTGCTTTGTCTTTACTAAATAACTTGTTTTGCTTGAAATCTTTAATGAGCTGATCCAGCTTAATTTTGAATATTCTATAAATGCTATTGGTCGGTCATCTCAATTCACTCTCCTGTCCCCAATGAAATGAACAATCACAGGCCACTTTGGATTGCACGTAAAAGTGATGAACAACTGCGGATATGTAGCCCAGCTACAAATAGACATCACGGGTCTTGGTAATTTTGAAGCCTATTGCGAGCACTCCTTGTGACTGAATTAGGCAATATAAGGAGTTATCCTCACTTTGACGCATTTGTCTCACTGTGGCCAACTGCATCAGCTAATCCACTGTACAATTCACTTCTCAACTTTTTCTGATGATTTCTAATATATTATAGGTGCAATGACTCAATCTCATATAGCCATCAACCAAAAACTATTGGAATAACCTTCTCGATCTCAGTATATATGGCGACTCTTTCTTCCTCTACTACAACCCATATGAAAAGAACTTTTTCATGGTATCACCCTTCGTCTCTCTAGCTATCATTTGAGATGCTTGTGTAAGGCAAAACGTCCCCTCTAAAGCCATCTTGTCCAAAGGGAAATAACAGGGGATATTGTAAACTGAGGAAAGAAGGATTTAACTCAAACATGAATTGAAAATCCCTAAACTTGGTTTGAATAATGACATCTCTCTCTTTTTTTATTCACGCTGCAGTCTCCTTCAATAAGTGTTGTTACTTCATTTACACTGGGAGTATTGTACGTGTGCCCTTCTGAATTCTTCTCCCCAATGAGCTTTAATTTCAAATGTCTAGAGTTTATCTCATTGAATCTATCCCTGGCCATTTTGAATGATTGATCATGTACATTACAGGTGTCAAGCATTTCTTTAAGATCAAAAACCATTGTATCATATAATGAGGTGTCACCAGCAGACCTAGATAGATAAAAATATCAGGTGTTATTGAACTTTAAAAACTAAATTAAAGTAAAAGGGTGAAAATATGTAAAATATTATTGGGAAATGCAACTAACCTGACAGATGCAATTCTATTTGCAATCTCCTCATCTGGATCTGATAAGTACATTTGCAAGAATTTAGGCTGCTTACTGTCCACGGGAAGTGGGCTGCCAATCCTATAGTAATTTTTCCCATTCTACCTAAATAAATGTAGTGTTCTACTAGTGTTTATATCTTTATCTATCTTTTCACCTATTGAAGTGAACACAAACAATGAATTATACGACTGAATGTTCTCAAGAAAGTGCCTATTGCATTCATCTGATCCAAATATCAAATCATTTATGTACTGGGAGAACTTTGACGCCCTTGAATTGTAGTGTTTTTTTTATCCTTTCAGCATGCCAAAAAAGAGCTTCATAATACTTTCCAAGGTCCACGTAAGCTGAATCATTTGAAAATAATTAATTTTATATGGCAGACATAAGAATGGTATATTTATAGATATGATTGGAGATAAAACGATAAGCAATATAATTTGAAGAGGGGGTGTGTATTAATGGTGAAAAAATAGGATTTAAATAGTTACTAATCAACAGAAACAAAGTTTGGATACCTTCAGTTGAACATTCTGCAAATTCAGCATCTTCCTCTGATAGATATGAGTGACATAAAGTGAATCAAATAACGGCATTGAAAAGTTATTTTCATTGGAGAATATAGGGGTAGAATGAATCTCATAAATGAATGCACATAACAGTTTGCATACCATCATACATGGTGTCGGTATCCTCGTTCTCAGATAAACCATCAAATATCACCTCAAATTGAATAACTGAAAAAGTTGATACAAACATAATAAATAATGAAATACGCCTACCACATTAATCAATAATCAAAAGTGTTTCAATCACAAAGTAGTTCAAAGCAATGTCTGCCTTACCCTTATTAGAAGCATCAACACTATTGTATGTCGTAGAAACATTGCTGGGTCTAGGAATATTTTTTAATTTATCAAGATTATTTGACATCCGTATATGACAATCATTACGTATATTTGGGGTTATACCACAATGATAATCACATGTAGTACTTGAAATTGGCCTTTCAACGTCTTCTATTTTTTAGGATACCCTTGCATTAAGAACTATGAAAGGGTAGTAAAATTAGTCTGGGAAATTAGTGAATAGAATTTAAAAATTTATTAGGTTTTTCAACGTAGAACATACCATTCGTGACATTAGCCAAATGGTTTCTACATCCGCTCGACAATTGGCGATCATGGAGTGATCCAATTGTCACATTGAAAGAATTATTTGTCGGTTCAACAACCCTAGGCCTCTTACGATTGGAAACATTGTTACTACCAATCCTTAATTCATTTCTAATTTCATCAGTTTGCCGTCGTCTTCCACCATTTATAATAGTTGACTTTGTCAATTTCTTCATGGTTCAGCTTCAGAAGTCAAAACGCAATGAAATGTATTAATAAAGAAATAATGAAATGAATATGATTAAAATGATGAAGGCCTATATGAAAATAAAATTTATAATATTCAAATAGAATATATGCTCAACAACAGAAAAATAAATTAACAAACATATTTATAATATAATCTATTATATATACTACACAAGGAATCCATAGGGAAAAAATCGACCATGGATTATACATAAAATATATTCTACATATTACATATGGAATCTACAGTATATATTAATATATACTATATATTTAAAGGGATTGATGAAAGTTATTTAAATAAATAAAAGTATAACAAAATTTTATAAGTCAATTAACAAACAGTTAAAACGTATTTTTTTCACATACTATATACATTATACATATAAACTATATTAAAATATAAGCTAAATACAATACAATGACAATGAATTAAATACAATTAGCCATTTTAAAAGTGCATATTCTAACACTGAGTATATATAATAAACCTTGATATATATTCCAAGCGTTAATTAATTTTTTTTTACTAAAATGTAAATAAAATTTGCATTATTGATTGTTTCATTACAAATAAAATAAAATATATATAAAAGAAAAGAATGAGCTTTCTACAATTTGTTTTACAATTGTTACATAATAGCAGTTATGTAATTCAAGAAGAGTATATTGAAGTCATTGTAAACATGAAATACAAACAATTACAAAGATAGCTTTCAGACAAACAAAGTATGACATCCTCGATCGAGCCGAAGCAGTCGGTAACCAAAGTTGGCTGTGCTGGCAGACTCCCAATAAGCAGAATGAATCCTTTATATTTTCGGCAGCAATTATGGGAAGACAACAATTATGGGCAGACAACATTGGAAAAGGTAGATTGCCGTAGACCGGGATAGAGTGAACAAAGTACATGGACAAATCAGGGAGGCTACTTGAATGGCATCGGATGAAGTTATACGGTGAACAATTTGTCAATCAACAACCATTAAATTAAAATTAGGCATTCAAATGAAAATGGACCAATCAGAGGCTCGCGACTTACTTGGAATGGCCAAAAACGTGCTACAGACAGAATATGCAATGCCGGAAATGGTCAAGTTTGTTGTCGGAATATGATGGAGAAACGCACGTGCTTAATTCTCCAGCGAAACTGCTGAAACAGAAGGACGTGATCTAACGTGGAATGGCCGAGATTGCCTCAAAGACAGAATGTGAAATGCTACAAATGGTCGAGTCTGGTGGCTTGAAATGGTTGATTAATATAAAGGGGAAATTTCTTTAGGCAAGGTTTCTCCAAGATTACAAAACGAAGTAATCGAAAGGTTGAATTCCAGCACAAAAGGAAGTAATATGGGCTATCAAATTAATTGAGAATAAATCATTCAAAAACAAATCTTACCTAATGGGGTGGATCGGAAATGGACCGTTCTGCAATTCACCAGATTGCTTAAAGAAGATGTAAGATTAGAGATTAGTAATTTATGCCTAATAAAATGATGTATACAATAGCTGGGTGAAAAAAATGGCATGAGTTTGGGTTAGATTTAGCGAAACATGGAAAAGTCCACTTAATACCCTTAGAGGAATGAAAGGTTTTAGGTTGGTGAAGATAATGGAAATAATAATAGTGATTAATATGGGAGAGATTAGAGTTTAATTAGTTAAGTCTATAGGATTATTAAATGGACGGGTAAATGTCTCCTACTACATGGCATGAAATCGGGTAATTTTAGTTAAATAAGAAAAATTTGTTTTTAATCGAGTATGATTTTATAGATATATTTATGTATAGAAAGCATAATTTAAAAACTTCTAATTTAAAATTTCAATATTGGATGAGTGTTATCTTAGGCAAGAATTCATGAAAATAAGAAAACAACTATTTTAGTGGATATATGTCATCTTAAACAACAATATACTAAAGTAATTTTAGAACATTGCAATTATACCAAAAATTAATAACTATACTTTAAATGGGTGAATTATATACAACATGGGTATAATATTTGTATTTAATTTTAGATCGCAAGTTTAATGATATTTTATTTTACTTTAATAATCAAACATAAAAATATTGAGTTAATACAGATGAATTAGAAATTGAAAAACGACAACAATTTTAATATGAAATAATTAGTGAATAATTAGGTTTTATAGATAAAATTTCACATTTCAAATTATCTTGATAATAGGAAATATGATCGTCGAATCTATATATATAAAAATAAATTAGTATGCGGTACCTTTGTATCACAGTTGTCCTGCCAAAATTATCTCAAATGAGGACATTTTAGACTTTTTCTGTATGTTAGGTAGATTTTACGGTACATTATAGATTAATATTTTTCTATTTTTTAAATTAATTAGGAATTATGATACTTATCTATTCTTATCTTCAAATATTTTGATTAAATATTTTGTTGGATGTATCTTATCTTTTTAAATATTTTGTTAGATTAATTTATATTCAGTGTTTTTTAATGTTTTAATTTCAAAATTTTTTTAATATGCATATCTTATTTAAGAAATATTTCGCAATTTTATTAAACTATTTAATCTTTAGCTGGTATTAATTTTTAATTATTATTTATATGTTTTTAAATTGAGTAGTTAATTATTATGTTACTTCTTTTGTATATGATAAATATAGTTTAATTAATGTTTCATAGTTTACAAAATTCACAGTATAGTCATGGAGAAAAATAAAATACTTAATTTCCTGTGATGTAAGAATGACAAGGGGTCGGGTTGGATCGGGATCGGGTAGGCTACACCAGTTAACGTACATGTCAAATTTTTTTTTGATCCCTACTTAAATCGAAGACGGGTCAGGGAAGGGTTGGTACATATAATTTATATTACTCATTTATTAGCCAATTTAAATGTATTTATAGATTCCTATTTTATTTTTTGTTTATTAAACAGTATTCTAAACACTAAAATTACAATTGAAATTATTGAGCTTTCTTGATAAGTTTTATCATCTTTTTACTTTTCAAACCATTAGAGTTCTTACTAAATATTTTTATTTTTGTCCAAAAATGGTAAGTGGGCCAAGTACGAGTAAAAATTATCATACCCTTCCTCGATACATTGTTAAGTTAGGTCGGTTTTTTTATCTCAGCCCCGACCGAATTACTTATTTAGTCGGCTACTTACCTAACCTAATAGGATTGGTTACTCGTGGGCATCAAGTTTGTTGGGTCTTTTTACAAATAGCATTCCATATCGAGTAAGTACTACGTAACTATTAGTTAACAGCAAGATAATTAAAACGTTGTAGTTCAATATGATTAATCAAATCATACATTACTTAACATTTCGTACTATTGTCAGATACAATTTGATTTGGTATCTTCCTGAGCAACGCACATGTGATAATCTAGTTTAATTGAAACAATAGGAGCATATTTTCTTTTGTTAAAATTTTGGTTGATTATTTAATGAAAACAAAAGAATATATAATAGGATTAATTTAATAGGATTTTGGAAGGTTTAATTGAATTGAAATTCTATGCATAGGAGGCTTTATTATACAATCTCCATTAAGTTCAAGTTATTATAGAGGTATAGATAAGCCAAATTACCGAATCTTGATTTAAATCACTAAATATTAGGTTTGAGTTATATTAAGCAATGTATAAATTTATAGTAAGATAAATTAAAAGCTTTCTTATTTAAATTACCAAGAAATGGATACACATTATATTAGGTAATAATATAATAAAATTTTAGTATGATGAGCAATTTACTAAATATTTAATAAGTATGATCAGAGTAATTAAGTTATTAATTAAGGTTATTGAGTTAATGTGATTGAAGTTGGAATAATAATCAAAAGGAATGTAATATATGAAATCATCTTTTAATGATTAAGTTAAATATTCATTTCAAGTCTGAATCTATATTTAACATATAGTGGATCAAATGCAAATCGAGTCCATGATAACTAAGGCACTATCGATTTATTAAAATATATAGAACCAAAAATAACTAATTTAGACCGAGTAAATATTTATCAATGAATATGTATTATTAAATATAGAATGTACATAGATGGAATGAATGGAATGAAATTAAACTTATATATATCAACATTACATAGTGTACTATAATTTTTATATCATAACATGTATAAAATTGATGTATACATATTTTCTACTGTACTTTTACAGATTTGAACATAGAATTCAATGTCATATAAAAAAAAATGAAACCTATAAAAAATTAGAAGAATGTCTAGTGCAGCGAATAATCCCTCTTCGATATTTTATCTTCCCCTCGAGAGCAAGGTTGCAACTTGCAAGCTTTGCTATAATTGCACCCTATTCATTGAAATTAATATATGAAAATGCACAAATTAGTGTGTATATGAAGATAAAACTTTAGCGAGATATATTTATATTAGGGGTGACCAATAGTACCTAATACATTTATTTGACAGGCTTCTAAAGTGCACCACAATAACGGCAACATAATGCTCGTCAATCTGTCGAGCAAGTAGGGCGGCTAAGTCGGTGAAAACAAATAAAAAATGAGAAACTATATCAAATTTATGAGATGAACTAATAGAAATATCAAGCTTAGAGTTGAAGTAGAACCATTATTAATGATATATTCCATGGATGTATCTTATTCCACTCTTTGGCAGTAAGTATACCATCTCTACAAAAACTTGATAGTCTTCCACCAATTTTGCAACCATGTTCAAATTGTATTAAATCTATCAGATGGTTTTTGGGAAGTAGTACTAAGGTAGGAAATAAAATGTAAACTTATAAATTTACTCAACATGTATAATGGAATACATACTTACCAAAAATATTATCAGGTTAATCCCCAAGTAGGCCAATACATATCCACAGCAAGTTAATAAAAAGAGGAAACAAAATACAATAGATCAATATATTACAATAAACACCAATAAGTTAACAAAATCAAACCAAAAAGAAGCATAGATAGGCAAACTCCATCAAAAAATTCAAACCATTCAATTGAACCAACCACCACAAAGCATAATTAAAATAAACTCTATCATTCAAAACAGACAACAAAAAAATCTAAAGGGCAGTGTGTATGATATAACTGTATAAAAAACGTGCACCCCTGTGCACGAATCCAAGCATATAGACAATCTGATGTCGTATGCACCATTTGGGCAAACAAAACAAATTAAAATAGGGGATATGAAGGCAAACAATTTAAATTTGATGTTAGTAGTGCACCCAAATGTGCATTTAAAGAAACAAATTAAAAGATTGTATGAAATCAGAGTTGCAGTGTTTAGAAAAAGCATTGAAAAGTCTTGAAAAATGAAATAAACTCAAGGCTTTTCAATTTTGAATCCTTTGAGCTTCTTGTTGCTCGTGGCACAGATAGATGTGGTTGCGTCAGGGCTAAACAGGTCATCTTCCAAAGATCACTTAGAGGGGGTTTCATGAGGAGTTTGGACATCATCATCACAGAGAGAGTCAAAAGACAGAAAACAGAAAACTATATCAATATACATTTAAGATATGTTTAGCAAAAGAAACAACATAGTTTGGCTTTCGCAATTCGAAAAACCATAATTACCGTATTAGACTCAACAGCAGCCGGTGCATCAAATAGTACATCCAAGTCCGAGTCTGAATTGTAATCTTTTCTACAAATTTAAATACTTGTAGATTAACAACAAAACAAATAGCAACGGGAAAAGAATCCAAATGCAAGGTAATAAGCAGGATAGTACCTTAGAGTTTGATACATCTCCTGCTTTGAGCTACTTAATCTTGGTTTGGTTCTCTAATATCATATTAATTGAGTACACTGTACCACCATCAGATAGGCTCAGCATGGTATAATAAATTTTAAACAGAAGATCTTGGCCAACTAAGTGGGATATCTCATTTGGATAGCTTTTTGGTGCTAACTTGTCCTGAAACAACATAAATGAAAACACAATGGTTGCTAATAGATAAAACCGTAATGCTGAAACACAAAATAAACAAAATTGAAATTTTGTTAAGGACCATCACCATATCGATATGGTCAAAGAACTTTCCCGCCGCCTTTTTGATTAAATGCCGACTTTACCTATCCCACAACATTGAATCAGTGTAACTCCTCTGGTGTTTCACTCTTAACCGCAGACTGTATCACCAAGCATCCTCTAGAAACCGTGTCTCACACTTGGCGCATACAAAATCTCTGCTACCTTTGATGATCTTTTTAAAGCATGTAACGTCGTAACAACCAAGATAAGCCCAACTCTTCCAAAAAATGATTGAGTTAATCTAGTCGTAGAACCAACGCCCATGAACCTATGGTCAAATCCAAACAGTTACAAACTAAATTTTATATAGTGAAATATGCCAAGGAAAATTCTAAATAAATGATACCTATTTAGATGATATCAGCTCAGCAATGGTTCGTGTGAACCCAATATATTTCCTATGATCGACTGATAAACTAGAGGAAGAGGATAGTAGGCCAGATGGTTGGGAAACAGATGCCCCCATGCTTAAAAACTTGGCATTTTTATTGAAGTTATTAATAGTAAATACTATAAATAGATAATGTTAGATCGAGTTTTTCAGGGGGTAAACCATAAACTTGATGCGGAGTTCCTCAACTTGGGGAATGTGTTCATCAAATAGTAGTTTATACACTTGAAATGATGTAGCCATACCCTTTGAATCATCTAAGCGTTACAATTAATAAAGAAGTTCAAATTTAATACAATATAATGACTAATCACTAAATACAACACCTCATCCTTAAAAATTAAATGAAGAATTTTCCAAATAAGTTATTATAGCAGATCAATATGCAAAAAAAGAAGGAAAAAATGTAAAAGTTAAGTTAAATGCATAAACCACCCAAAACAACAGGGTTAACACACTGGAAGCAGTTTTCTAATATGTATATAAACACCTATATGTACATATATTGGTAGAATTTGATCAAAATTCAGTACTAAATCATAGAGCCCAAGTATTCTATGTGAATTTAATAAAATTGTAAAAATTGGTGTCTATGTACCTAATCACTACCCAAAATCTACGACAACTGTGGTAGCCAAACAATTCAAGATATAGTTAAAATGGGGACTAAAAAAACAATTGAATGCAACAAATAATAAGGCAGACAAAGCAATGCAAAAATGAATTACCACATATAATAAAAAATGGTACACAACATACTTATTATTTACACGAATGGTCAGTGTACATTGCAGCATATGTTAAAAAATAGATATTGAAAACCAAAAAAAAAAAAAATCACAAGTTGTGCTTAATCTAATTTCTTGTGAATGTAACAGGAATAATACAACATGCTTAAAATCATACAACAACATGCTTAAGATAGACACAGTTGAAACTAATCCTCTAACATAATCGTGGATTAATGTATAGGAATGCTTAGAACTATATTATACAGTGTACATCAAGTAAAAAGTATAAGATTCCCAACTAAAAGAAAAAAATAGATGTATAACTTGAAATGAGACTGGTTTGATTAATATTTGTACAGCTATAAATATTAATAACCGAAGACAACACATTTGACTTTGACATAATAATGAATAGTGTATAGGGATGCTTAGAACTATAGTATACAGTGGAGATTAAGTAAAAAGTATCAAATTCCAAATTAAAAGATAAGAACAGATGCATGATTTGAAATGAGATCAATTTACATATTAATATTTGTAAAGCTGTAAATATTAATCACTAAATACAACCCCTTTGTCACTCAAAGAAATAAATAATCAATATGTAAAAAAAATAATAATTATAATAAGTAAATAAACAAATTTTCTAAGTAAGTTAAAAGTTTAAAACAACTAAATCAGCATGGTTAAAACAATTAGAAACTGTGTTACATCATGTACACACACATATGTGTATATATAGATATATATATATACACGGGAATGCAAATGAATGATGGCTGTTTTTTTTCCTCAAAACTCAGTACTAATTTATCGAGCCCAAGTATTCTGTATGAATTTAATAAAAAAGTAAAAATTGGCAAGCCTGTTAGAAATAGCTTAAGGAAAGAGTTTTAAAAATCAAATACTACCACAATAAACTAATCAAAGATTACTAATAAATCTTGAGTTAGAAACAGTTCTATATGTAGGTACAATAAATATTGCAATAGGAATCATAGAACGTGCTTAAATCATACCCAAATAACATGCCTAAGGTAGACACAGTTGAAACTAATTAAATGCGCATTTGATTTTTAAAAATCAGAGATGACAACATTAGCATAATTAACTAAAAATCAGAGATTACTACATTAGGCTAATCATAGATTAATACTAAATCACAATTCATTCACAATTAAATCCAGTTCTTGAGAATGTAGTCAATCACAAATCAACCTCATAATTATGATAGACACAGTTGAAAATAAATTACTAAATCAAACATTTTTAAAAATCTAATATTACCAAATTAAACAAATTAAAGAATACTACTAAGTGTTAAGATAGAAAAAGATCTATGTGATGTATAATAAATGTCTGTACTATTTCCAACTACCAAATCACAATTCATTCACAATCAAATCTAGTAATAGCAATCACAAAACAACATCATGCTTATGATAGACACAGTTGAAAATAAAGAACCAAATACAAAATTTTTAAAAATCAAATATTACTACATTAAACTAATCAAAGAATACTAATAATTGCTAAGATAGAAATAGTTCAACGTGCATGTATAATATAAATGTCTGTACTCAAACCAACTAACTGAATAAAAGATTTTTAAAAAACAGAACAATACCTGCTGATCCAGCAACACTAGCTCAACCATTTTGATTCCCAGTTCCCTATTTTCAAAGGAATAGACCATTTCCTTGAAACTCTTAGCAGAAAAGCAACATTCTTAGGTAACTTGGTGGTCACATCATATAGGTTGTACTTTACAGGAGCCATTGAAGATATAGCTAAATTGATGACTAGAAAGTAATTTAATGCAGAGTAGAGGAATTGACCAATTAGGGTAAATTAATACAATAATTAATCATTGACACAAAATATCCAAAAATTAAAAAGGTATAATATAATTAGGGTTGGGGTTTAACAGCAATAAAATAAACTTACATTAATTAGTGAGGTATCGCATATAAATTTGGGTAAATTAACACAATATCTAATCATTGATAAAAAAATTTCAAAAAAATTAAAAAGGGTAAAATATAATTAGGGATGGAATTTAACAAAAATAAAATAAACTTAACTTAATTAGAGAGGTTGATGATTATTATCCATAGCTCACGGTTGGAAAAGCATTAGTTGGTATAGCGCCCTAATTTTTCAACTGAAGCCTTACCAATTAAAACCAACTTTTTCCACAATGCACCACAATTGGGAAAATAATTATTCCATAATAACATAACCATTGAAATATAGACATAGATGAAAGAATTTGTTAAATGCATAAAATGTTTAGCCAAAACTAGGAACCACTGAGTTTTCTTAAATTGCAGAAAATAAATTATTTAAGGCCATTCCCGCTTCTCATCCCGCTAGCGCTAACTCCTCAATCTGAAATATTGTAAAAAGTGGGGGTAAGTATAACATCGTTACACTCTGTGAAGTATGCAACAACACCATATTAAAACTAAATGTACAATCATGATCATGAATATCATACCCAAAACTTCCATGTAACATTATTACAATTACAACTGTCATGTGGATTCCAAGGATTCCTTTTTACAATCCCAGACCTATTTACGGTCCCTGACAGTTATTTTTTAAGCGCTAAAGCTCTACGTGCAGTGTGGCTTCCCTAGGGTTCCTTTTTACAGCCCCGAACATATTTACGGTCCTGGCAATTAATATCATATATGTACAGGCAATCAATGTATAACCACAAAGTACATAAAGTAACGACATGGTAATAAATTAAACCACATTGCATAGAATTCGCCACCTAAAAAGTCTTGAAAATTCCTTTAAAAATTGAGTGGATGTAAAGCTTCTTGAACTTTAAAGATTCACTGCATCCTCGTCTAGCAAAAGAAATTCTAATAAATATTTTAGAATACTTGAGTTAATGTCTTGGTGTATATTATGAACCTTGAGGGTTTAATTAAACTTCATGAGAATGTCGTGATAAGTGAATTAATCAATTAGTGAAATCTAATAGATTAAATTGTTACTATTAAAAGTTATAAAGACTAATTTATAAATTCTGATGAGTTATTAGGACTTGATTTGAGACATTCATAATGAATTGGGGGCTACACTAAATATTCTGAAAGTTGATGGGTTTAGTAATGAGTTTTAAAAAGTTTGTGGAGCAACTAATACACATAAGAAAATATAGGGATTAACTTATATAATATCTTTAACTAAGGTTTGACTCTGTAAATATTTAAAATTTTCAAATTTACAAAACCGGTCCCTGGTTGAAACGACCATGGCACTGACGGATGTGGTATTTGGAAGCTTTATAGTTTAGCTTTTCTTGGTCAAATCTTTAAGATACATATACAGAAACATTCACCACTTCGCGGAAAACTCAACTGTACCCACAAAATATTAAATGGTGATACCTTGTGTGGGAAGTTCGGAACGGGCGTGGATATTTTCCAGCGACCCAGTGGGTTTCCGGCCAAGAAAACTATATTTCTGTGCTCTACGTGGTGAACTCATTAATGTGTGTTTGATGACTCAAAAATAAGATTTGTGAAACGGGTCTCCCGAACCCCCTTCGGTTTTCACATGAACTTGATAATAATATATGGACTTCGCGAGGGTATAAATATATAAGTGTGTGTGTATATATATATATATATATATATATGCATGTTGTTGACGTTGAACCATGAATGAACAAGATTGGGTGAACAAGAAATCCTATTGTATAACTTATATTGGTTAAAAAGAGAGAGAATATTCGAGAAAGAAAACTTATTTGGGGAAATTGGGCGAAACCTAGGCTGGTGAGGTATGGAATAAGCAAAAAAATTCGTGAGATCGGAAGAGCACACGAATAGAATAGAATTTGATGAGTAGGAGGATTGGGATGGTTATGGGCCGGATTTTATTTTATTTACCTTGTGGTCTAACTAATTATTCATAATATTTGGG